>JAHBMJ010001801.1:96649-109356 GCA_018398765.1 Chromera velia
GGGGGCTGGGGCGCGTGTGATTGATTGCGGCTGCTTTCTTCGTTCGTCCATACAGGGGCGTCTGTGTGTTGAGGGGGGAGGCGGAATGGCCAAAATATGAGTTCGTAAGCGAGAAAGTGAGTGAATGAGTGAGCGAGTGAGGGTTTGAGAATTTCTGCACCGAGGCTCCACAAAGTCGATTTTCAACTGTTTGGAGAAATGTCGGAAATGGGGTCGTATTGTCAAGCTGTCTGACATGTGCACAAAAAGACCATGATTGATGTGGGAGGAGCTGTCAGTCAGAAAACGGCTTTGAAGAGCAAAGGACAATCTTGAGAGGTAGAAAAAGTCCGTCGAGAAAGTGTAAGCTCGGTGCTTTCTTCCCATCATCTTCTCTGCTTGATGACTTTGCAGGGCAGGTGAAAGTGCTTGCCTTGTCTGTTCAGACGTCGCTGCGAGAGGTCTGTCAGAGCTCTAAGGAGAGGCCTGCGTTACTTCTTCTCGACCTCTTTCTTCGCCTTCTTTTTTTCCTCACTGGGCAATGTGCATCATGGAAAGTGACTTTCTCCCGTGATGTCTGTCTGGTTGCTGGAGAGTCCTTGTCTCCTCCCCTCCTCTCCATCTGTCTGACAGCAGTGTGTGTGACAAACCCTTTGTTCTCCTCGCTTTCGAACATTGCCGTGCAGGGATCGACATCGAGGATGTGCAGTATGTGTTCCACTATGACAGTCAGTCAACCTATCATACGCTCAGGGAGGAAGCGGTCGGACGGCTAGACAAGCAAGCATGCACTGCTCAAATCAACAATTCAGAGTTTTTCTCATTTCGAAAGGGGACATGAAGACGGGAATTGTGCAGCCCCAAAGTTAAAAAATCCCGATTGATCGATCGATCGATCGATGCATCGTGCGCTTGCAACGGCACATACAAATCATCCAATTCTCCATCCTCCCCCTCAACTGTTTTCCAAGCTGCACTGTTCGCGGTGTCGCTCTCGCTCTGTCTCAAAGCATTTATCTGTCTGTCTATCTGTCTGTCTGTTCTCGTGTCGTCCCAGTTCCCCAAAACGTGAAGGCCCTCATCCACCGGGCAGGGCGGACTGCAAGGTCGGTCGGAGGAGAGAAAAGGAAAGTAGAAGAAGAAGCAAAGAAAGAAAGAAGGACGGAGGTGCGAAATGATAAGATTCTTTTCAGCCTGTCTGAGTTGCGCTTTTTATGTGTAAGGCGACAGGGATGCGGACGTGGAAATGGGCATTTCTCGCAGGATTTGAGAATCCCCTTTTTTCGATCGCACCTTCGGATTCCTCAATTCCCCTTGAGTCCTCTTCCCCGCTTTTCGCCCTGTCTCTCGCTGCAGATTCTCTGCCTCTTTCCAGCTGACTGTGTCTCAGACGCTCTCTGTCGCCCCTTTCTTTCTGTAGTTGTGTGTGTGGGGGGGAATGCTGCCATCCTATGCTCCTGTTTGTATCTTTGGCTGACTCGAGAAAATAAGGGGGTACTCCCAAACGAGTGAAGGAGAAGGCAAAGGAAAGAATGGAAACGCGCAACCTGCTCTTGTGTCCTTCTCGCAGAGCAGGAAGAAAGGGAGTCTCACACTCCCTCGTCACCCCATCCCAGGCGTTCCCCTTCAAGCAGATGATCAGAGAGGGGGATCTCAGCTGGTCAGGCAGGCAGGCAGGCAGGCAGGCAGGCAGTTCAGCAGAAAAAGCAGTTTTGAGTCAGCCGCTTCGTTGGTCGATCATTCTTCCACTCATGCAGTCAGTCAGTCGGGCAGCCGGTCAGTGAGGTTGTGTGTCGGTTTCTTCAACGGGACGTTTTTCAGCTTTTGAAGCATAGTGAAGGTCCACAGCTTCCCGTACACAGACACACAATCATGCGAGACTGGGTTGTCTATGGCGAGTGTATAACAAAGTGCCGCAAAAGCGCATGCATACTTGTGACCTCTCATTCGATCGAGAGGATCAATGTCGCCTTGGCTTTCGTGTATCTGCCTGCCTGCCTGCCTGCCTGCCTGCCTGCCTGCCTGAGGCTGTGGTTCTCCCCTCCCGATGCACGCGTCAATGCAGGGACGAATTCGAAAAAGTTCCTGTGGGGGGACGCCAGCTCAGAGACTTGAAGGCAGCGTCAGTCGGTCCTCTCCCTCCTTTCTTTTTTGTGTATCTCTGTTGCAGACCCTTGTTTACTTCCTCCCTTCACTGATTCAGAAGATGCATAGAGAAACACGATGGCGGGAAGAAAAGATTCATTCAGCAAAACGGATCGACGCAGCTGAATTGATCCTGATGTGTCTCTCTCTTTTGCAGTTACCCCTATCTGTTGGCGTGTCTCCGTCGGTGCATGAGCCTGGAGCACGACGGCACCCTCTCCTACGGGCAGCCCGTTTCGGTGGAGTCCGTGGACCCCCCCCCTGCAGTCAGCCTCTTCAGAAAGTCCTACAGACACCTGCCTGCATTCCTCCCAGAGGACGCCTATCAGGAGAGGAGGGCAGCGAGGCAGCAGGCAGAGGACGCAGGAGAGGAGGGACATGGTGTGGATGGGGAGGACGAGGCAGGTAGGGAGTCGAAGAGGCAGAGGCCGGCAGGTGAGGTTGGAAAAGACGCAACGGGAGTTGGAAGGGAGGCTGAGGAGGGAGACGAGAGCCTCTTTCTTCAACCCCGGAGATTCGGGGAGGCTGCCGGGGGGGCGGCTGGTCGTATTTCCGTTGCGGAGGGTGCGTATGCCGAGTGGGGGGAGTCCGACGAAGAGGATGAGGACGAATCTGACGAGTCGGAGGATGAGGAACAAGGGGAAAGCGAAGAAGAGGGAGAAGAAGAAGAAGAAGATGACTCGTCATCAGAGAGTGAATAAGCCAATTAGAGCCCTAGTCAAAGGCTCTTTGCTTTTCAGACTTTGGGAAAAGCCTGGATCATAGCCTGGGTGCCAGTGGAATGGAAGCTGGCTGGTAACTAGGCCGTTAAAGAAGTAAAGTTTACTCCAGAGTTTACCGTCTGCTGTTAGGTCTGCTGACAACTGGCACTGGGCTAAGAATAAGCAAAACACAGTTTAAACATTTTGCACACTAGCTTTCACATGTTTTTTCAATTAAAACTATGTACGCAATATGTGGAATCGATCACTGGATAATCACCGGCAATATTCATTGAACTTTATCTTTGAATCCTAAAATCATACTTAAAATAACAAAAATGCTTAAAGACCAGCAAGGAGACTAGTAAAAAGATGATGCAATAGATTCAATTTGATCATCTTATAAAAAGACTACATCCATTGGACTACATATAATAGAATCAAGCTGAGCTAGAGACTAGATTAAAAATAGAGAGAAGATATTCTATAGTTGTAATATTTTCGCATCCCGGCACCCTGGCGGGCACTTTGTCTACACTTTTTCCTATGGGACCACTGTTTCAGAAAAAATCCAGATTTTTAGTGGGCCCACCCCGGTGTGGCATGCCGGAACCAATGGGTGTTTCTGAGTCCGTTTGGACCCAAACTAAGATTCCTTGGTCGCTGGGACCATACCTTTCATGACCCGGTCGGGGCAGGCCTAAAAGGGTCGCTTGGAGGCCTATTGTGCGCCGCCACATATGTCTGGGGTGTCTTCATTACGAACGAGCCTGGTGGGATCTGCAGAAGCGATCAGACAGAACAAATGGCATGAAACTGCGACCAAAGGGTGTGCTAAAGAGCATACAAACACACAAGCACGCATCTATTCAGGTGGCGGCACGCCATGGTTCTGTATGCATCAATTGTGCGCCGCCACATAAAGCTGAGATACGAATTCTACTCAAAACAAGTCCTCAATGATCTCTAGAAGCGATCAAACACAGCAAACGGCATAAAACAGCAACCAAAGGGTGTGACGAGGTGCAGATAAACACACAGACACGCATCTACTTAGGTGGTGCCGCATCATGCATTTTCATTCCACCGGAGTAGGGCGCCTGGCTCAAGTCACCCAGCCATATGCACTAAAGCTACTCCATCACTGTAATTTAGAGTCAGAACCGAAGAAAAAGCATTCTGATACTGGATATCCGGCCAGGGGCTGAATGTGCCCGGACTGCAGACTTTGACTTCCCCTTCCCCTTCCCTGCTTGCCTGCCCCTTCCTTCCCCCGTCGGCTGCTCCTCTCTTCTTCTCTTTGCGGATTCTGTCAGATTCTTGGTTCCCTTCACCCGCCCTCCTCTTCCTCCATCTTCTCGAACCAGCAAGAGGGCCTCCAGGTTCCCTCACTCTTCCTGCTGTTGCCTTCTCTGAGCTCCCTCCACTGCCGCTTGCCTTTGAGGGCGCGACCTCGAGGGCGCCCCAGGTGGAAGGTCGCCTGCATCCTTGGAGCCTGAGTGAGCCATCCTTCCTCCTCCACAGCAGAGACCAGCAAACAAGCGCTAGCTACTCGTCTAAAAGAAAATAGCGCTGGCTCAACACAGATAGAACAGAGAAGCTGAATGGATCGACAAAAACGTAAGCAGGGATTCTACAAAGGTCAGACTATGCAGACTGAGAGTGCACAAAGGTCCCGACTGTGCACAAAAGTCCCNCGAACGAGCCTGGTGGGATCTGCAGAAGCGATCAGACAGAACAAATGGCATGAAACTGCGACCAAAGGGTGTGCTAAAGAGCATACAAACACACAAGCACGCATCTATTCAGGTGGCGGCACGCCATGGTTCTGTATGCATCAATTGTGCGCCGCCACATAAAGCTGAGATACGAATTCTACTCAAAACAAGTCCTCAATGATCTCTAGAAGCGATCAAACACAGCAAACGGCATAAACAGCAACCAAAGGGTGTGACGAGGTGCAGATAAACACACAGACACGCATCTACTTAGGTGGTGCCGCATCATGCATTTTCATTCCACCGGAGTAGGGCGCCTGGCTCAAGTCACCCAGCCATATGCACTAAAGCTACTCCATCACTGTAATTCAGAGTCAGAACCGAAGAAAAAGCATTCTGATACTGGATATCCGGCCAGGGGCTGAATGTGCCCGGACTGCAGACTTTGACTTCCCCTTCCCCTTCCCTGCTTGCCTGCCCCTTCCTTCCCCCGTCGGCTGCTCCTCTCTTCTTCTCTTTGCGGATTCTGTCAGATTCTTGGTTCCCTTCACCCGCCCTCCTCTTCCTCCATCTTCTCGAACCAGCAAGAGGGCCTCCAGGTTCCCTCACTCTTCCTGCTGTTGCCTTCTCTGAGCTCCCTCCACTGCCGCTTGCCTTTGAGGGCGCGACCTCGAGGGCGCCCCAGGTGGAAGGTCGCCTGCATCCTTGGAGCCTGAGTGAGCCATCCTTCCTCCTCCACAGCAGAGACCAGCAAACAAGCGCTAGCTACTCGTCTAAAAGAAAATAGCGCTGGCTCAACACAGATAGAACAGAGAAGCTGAATGGATCGACAAAAACGTAAGCAGGGATTCTACAAAGGTCAGACTATGCAGACTGAGAGTGCACAAAGGTCCCGACTGTGCACAAAAGTCCCATCTACAGCCTACCTGCCAGCCAACGCACAAGCAGGGTAGATCAAAGAGTTAAAGTTAGTCCTACAAGCCGTACAGATGCTTTGCTACTCCTCCAAAGACCTCTCAGATGGTCAGAAGTTTGGCTACTCTCACATACATTCATGCATGCATCAAAAATTTGCTAAAATTTGCACTTTTGGAGTCGAAAAGTGCAATTTAAGACAAAAAAAGACCGGACCGGGGCTCGAACCCGGGACTCTTACTTGCCGGGGTCCTTGAACTGCGCACTGCGACGCGCTCATGCACAAATCCACCATAATTAAGCGGGACCGCCGCCTACATACAGCTCAACACCGTATATGGCGGTGCACAATACGCCCCCAAAAGGCCCTTATGGGCTTGGCCCGACCGGGTCATGAAAGGTATGGGCCCAGCGACCAAGGAATCTTAGTTTGGGTCCAAACGGACTCAGAAACACCTATTGGTTCCGGCATGCCACGCCGGGGTGGGCCCACCAAAAATCTGGATTTTTTCTCAATACACCAAAAAGTGTAGACAAAGTGCCCGCCAGGGTGCCGGGATGCGTTATAAATATGATATTTGTATCAAGTGCAATAAATTGATCTGGTTCAAACCACATGCGTGCCGTAGCTAGGTGCCATAGATTATATGCTAGATTATATGGTAGATCAGTTTCTAAAACGTACGTGTTTCTTTGAACTCAGGCTTTCTCAAGCTGAAATTAGAAATCTAGTCTAGAATCTAACTGGAAATCTAAAGTTTTTAACTTTATTTTATTATTATTATTTTCAGAATTCTATCTTTATACTAATTTCTTTTTAGATCAATTCTAATCAATACGATCTGCAATCTAGTTTCCAATCTATTTGATGGTCTCAGGAGTCATGATCGGTTTTTAAAATCCTACGATTTAAATTCAGAATTATATAGTATAAACTATGACTAGGACCATATAATGACCAGCAGAATGGTGATAATAATGATTCTTACAAGAGCATGTCGCAATAGAAAAATAATAATAATTGTGCAAAACTTTGAACTTTTGAATATATCAAGGCAGAGAAAAACTTCACCCTTCTGTATAATGAATGCAAGGAAAAGTAGCTATATGATCGTCTGAAGCAAGACAGTTCTGACATCAATACTGCGTTTTGTGTTTGTCTCTTAGTAGCTTTTTCTATAAATATAATAGGGAAAAGGTTCATGGTTACTTGATAGGCCAAATGCTTTGCACCTTCCAAAGTGTTCAGCTCTGTGATATCCAGCTGTCTCTGTACCATAAAGGACTCGGATCTGCAAATTAGTGCAAACTTGCTGTAAAGGGCCGCTCATGCTAGCGCTCATGCATGCTAGCGCTCAGGGTCAGAGACGAGCTTCAGCCGGCTTCAGCATTGCCGCTAGCTAAGTCTAAATTGAATTTGTGAGGAATCGGCAGAAGCACTCGAAGGTCGACGTCTCCTGCAGCTTCGCACTGGCTGCTCTCCGTCTGAAGGATCATGAATTTAAAACCTTCTGCATAGAGTGAGGTGACTTGTTCCTCCCCAGATCTCCCCAGCTTTTCTGAATCTCAAAATAGAAGATCCTTGCAGCCCCATGTCATGTACTTAGGGTCCGTCCATGGTCCGTGCCGCCCGTCCGAACTTTGAATTTGTTGATGACTCTAGTGATGACTTAGGCCTGGTCTTTCTCTGTTGCCGTCTTGCTCTTAGTGAGAGGCATCAGCTGCATACATATATACATACATGAGAGAAAGCTGTTCATGCCGTAGTGGCGGCATCTGTATTCCGCTGCATTCACCATATTCGAGGCGTGCTATGACTGCAGAAAATGAAAGAAATGGGAGTGTCCGAAAGTAAGGAAGCACTCAGGGAATAAAAAGGGAAACGGCAAAACAAGTAAGCAAGGAAGCAGGAAAGAAAGGAACTTCAAGGAAGGAAGGAAGGAAGGAAGGAAGAAAGGAAGGAAGAAAAGAAAGAGAGAAAAAAAGAAAAAAAGAAAGAAAGAATGAATGAATGAAAGAAAGAAAGAAAGAAAGAAAGAAAGAAACAAAGAAGGAAGGAAGGAAGGAAGGAAGGAAGGAGGGAAAGAAAGAAAAAAAGAAAGAAGGAAGGAAGGAAAGAAAAAAAGAAAGAAAGAAAGAAAGAAAGAAAGAAAAAAAGAAGGGAGGGAAGAAGGAAGGAAAGAAAGGACGGAAACAGGGAAAGAAAACAACAGGCAGAGATAAAATAAGAAACCAAGAAACAAAAGTAGAGACAGGGAAAATAGAAAAGAGCAAGAGCTAAATGGGGCCAGCGGAGGGAGCGAAAGAGGATGACGTGGAAACAGACCGAGCAAGGTGAACAGAAATAGAAGCAGGCAGAGTTTGATTGATTGATTGATTGATTGATTGATCGATTGATTGATTGATTGATCGATCGATCAATTGATAGATTGATTGATTGATTGATTGTTGCAAAGGAAGACTTGCGTAGATGGACAGAGGTCAGACTGACCGTGTAGTCTGGGTATTCTCATGCAAGTGGGCCGATGTTGTTTGTACCTGCAAACACCACAAAGAGGTGGAGCGGCTGAACACTGCATACCCAAACTTCGACAGAAAAAGAAGAAACAAAATAACAAAAAACTAACAACAATAAGAATACAAAGAAAAAAAAGAACAGAGTCTGGCCCCGTCGTCGCCGCCCCCTGCAGAAAGGTTCCGATTGGATCCAAAAGAGCCGCCCAGAAATTGCAATCAAGCAGGCAGAAAAAGAAAAGACACAGAAAAGGCAGGGAGAGAGGTCTGTCTCGTTCGTTCAGATTTCTTTGTTTCTCTGCATGCTTTTCTTGCCACCTTTTCTGCATAAACGTCGTGAACGCAGAACCACCGCTGGGACCAAAGAGAAGTGACAGTTGCAAACGGAACGTCACTGACTATCTGAAGCTTCAAACAGATGTTTGGCTTCAACAAGTCTGTCGGACACGCTACACCAGATTGCGCATTCGCCGACACGAGACATCCAGTCGTAAATTTGCACAATAAGAAAGCGGCTCATACAAGGCAGGCACCCATGTGTCTCCTCTCTCCCGCTACCAAGTATGGTTGTGTTGGAGCCTAGATATTTGAATGCGATCCAACTGCCGCTCTTATTCGAGGTGCAAGCAGAGCAGATAAAGCAGAAATAGAACAAAGCTGACCATTCCAAGGTTCGCGATTCACCCAGAGAGGCAAGAAAGAAAGAAAGAAAGAAAGAAAGAAAAGAAAGAAAGAAAGAAAGAAAGAAAGAAAGAAGGTAAGCAGGCAGGCAGACAGGCAGGCAGGCAGGCGGGCAAGCAGACAGGCATTGGCAGGGAGGCAAGCAGTCAGTCAGTCAGTCAGGCAGGCAGGCAGGCAGGCAGGCAGGCAGGCAAGCAGTTAGGCAGAAGTCTTCGTAAGATCGTCAGCTGAGCCTTCTCCCCCCCCCCCGCACGTCTCCGCCACCATTGAAGAGCTTCTGGTCCTCCCGGAGATCCCACGCACGTACCTGGGGCCAGACTCTGTTCAAAAAAAAAAAAGAAAAGAAAAGAAAAAAACTGAAACACTCAGGCGTACATATTCATGAAAACCACTGAGATGGAAGAGAAAAGACGAGGAGAAGGGTTGTTCGAAGGCAAGCAGGTGCCGCACCTGTGTCGCTTAGCGCTGCAGCTTCTTGCGCTTGAAGTGGAGAGAGGACTTCCCCATGCCCTTATCCTGCATGCATTGAAGAAAAACATATTCGGGCTTGTGGTAATAAAAACACAAAAAAGCTTTTTGAAAAGAAATGATGAGACACGCTGGACTAGATACTTTTGCATCCGCCCTTTTCTGAACACGTGCAGGATCGAGCAGAGCAGGAACAAGGCTGCTGTGCGGTCAGAGGAGAGCAATTAGCTTGGAGAGGAGCAATCCATTTCTGCAGCACACCGCTGATGAATTCGATGAAAGAATTCAAACAGCCGGGATATAAAAAAACCAGAGAAAACACTTCAACCGGGCAATCTCAGTACGTCCCCAGATAGTAACTGACCTGAGCCCCATCGAGACTTGCACCTGCTCTCGTCTTCTTCCCCTCAGGCTTGCGGGTGAAGAGGGCGCGGATTGGATCCCGATCCCATTGGGTGGGGAGGCGCCCTGGATGTCCTGCAGGCTTGATGTGAATTCTTCGGGAGTACTGGCCGAAGGAACGCCTTCGGCGCCTGCCTCCGATTCCCTTGATGGCCACTTTCTCCTTCTTCCCAGCCCGATCCTTGCCCCATCCCCTGCCCAAGACGACCTTTCTGCCAACTCCGATGTCTACAGGTGCGATTATTGCAAGGAGAGCGAGCATCTTGAAGAACGGAGAGGGGCCGGCAGGCGCGACGAAAATCTTGCGACGTCGACAAGCGCAACTTCTCCCCCCGAGTCCGTTTTTTTTTCTTCCCCTCCCCCCTTTTCTTCTTTCCCCATCCAGCTGCCGTCAGAGTTCTTTTATACATGATAGCCTCTCTGTATTCGAGAGGGCGAGAGAAGGAAGGAGAGAAGGAAGAAAGAAAGGGGCGAAGGAGGGACGGGTCGGACGACACGATTGACGGAGTGACAGAATTTCGAGCGTAGTTCTCCTTGTGCAGTGCAGCTGCTGCATGCGAAAAGTATGTCCCACCTGCCCTGCCAGAATGAAAAGTAAGTGCCAGTGTGCCACAAATGAAAAGCATTGGTGATACTTTCTGCCTATACAAACAGCCAGCTCATGCAGTGCACGTCTGCGACTTCCGAATTCGACAGCTATAGAGAATTGTCGATCGACATATATATATACCAGATGGCGCGCATGCATGCATGCATGCATGCACTTTCGGAATGGAAGGATATATATATATCCAGGCGTGATACACCCAACCAGTTGGGTGAGTGCCTCGGGGGGCATCATGCAGTGGTTTAAGTTAACCGCGTATCTCGACCGTGCATGTTTATGCAAGTGCGTGCTCTCTCAGGGCCCCCGGGCCGGGCTGAGCTGCCCTCCGAGGCGAAATGTATATTGATCTCCCCCCTAAAAAATAGAATGAGGCAAACAGGTCTAGGCACGACTCCCAATGCCGAGCAGTCTACGGCCGGTACGCTGGGACGTGCTATGCATCCCCGAACCGTCAGAATTGAATGATCGCGCGATATCCGGCTAGCTCATCTCAGCAAAGCTGAGCTGCCGCCCCCCGAGGCGATGGACGGACTGCATGCATGCATGGACAGACGGATCCCGCGCGGACAAGTGACTGACCTGCATGAGCCTCGCGCGTGCGCAGCTTAATTGGCCATATATATACCGCGTTCAGCTGAAATTTGCACAGCGCACTTGATTCGGATTAATTTCGGACAAAAAAAAATAAGTTTTGAAAAATGAAAGGCAAACAGGTCTAGGCACGACTCCCAATGCCAAGCAGTCTACGGCCGGTATGCTGGGACGTGCTATGCATCCCCGAACCGTCAGAAGAGTTTTGAAATGTATGCTGGGGGCCCCTAACATGTTGGAGAAGGGGCCTCGGCACTCCACTTGCATGCCTGACGACTTTCCGGGGCCCGATTCAATTTATTCGAAATTCAGATTCACGTCTAACGAAATTCAGTCTGTCAGATCTGAATCTGAATTTCGAATAAATTGAATCGGGCCCCAGAAAGTCGTTAGGCGTGGAAGTGGAGTGCTGGGGCCCCTTCCCCAACATGTTGGGGGCCCCCAGCATGCATCTGAAAACTTTTTTTTTTTCAAAAAAATAAATCCCGAATCGCATCCTGTGACGAAATTGCAAAATTCAAGTGTATGTGGTATACAACGATTCAGATGCACTGCATGTCAGATCACACTTATTTGACTGTCCCCTGCAGACTATGCACCAACACACGCAGTCCTGAAACCTAGCTGTATAAACAAAAAAGCAGCTAGCAGTCCTTGTAAGTGCCGGTCTCATTCACGATAGATTTGACGTGCAGGCAAAACGCTTATATATATATATATATATATATATATATCAATATATATATATATATATGTGTGTATCAAATTTCTTCTTGTGAATCTTCGTCGATTCTAACTGGAGAACACCCTTCAGCTGACATCCCATTAGATACATACTACGCTGCAAAGTGACATGCAGTGATGGGAGGTGCAGGCTCAGGATCAGTTCAGTTGGGCATTCGACTCAATAAGGGTGTGTTCTATACAGACGGCCTGGTACATGGCACCATCTACTGTCAGTGCTCTGCCGAGACCCCCGTATCGTACATTCAATTGAAATTTGAGGGGAAGGAGAAGACACACCTGAGGTGGACAGAGACAGAAAGCCACAGAAGCGGAAAGAATCGGATAACCAGGATGGTGACAAGGCACGCGTGGGATAAGCACGCCCTCCTCAGGCAAGAAACGAGCGTGTGCACCCCTGCTAACGGGCGGCTCGCACCAGGATAGTATGAGTTCCCATTTCAAGTGCAGCTGCCCCCTGGACAGCCTGGTCACTCCCTTCTTCTATGTCGTACTGCACCCACAATACATCCTTCTAGATCTTTTACAAAATGAAAGCCAAGATCATTGCCCCCAATGGATATAAGACGGACATGAAGGTAAGCGCCTTTTACGGTATTGGCACAACCCAGAGGGGAGGAGAACAGGCCACACTTTGTGGAGCCCTGCACACAGAATATGAATGTCTGCTGTTGTGTCAACAAAGGGTTCATAGTGCTGGGTGTAAAGTGCGATTCAGTGCTAGTGCATCCTGGGGGTTTCTTCTCTACAAACGTGGCATTTCAGAACCAGTCGACTTCGAACATTCAGAGAGTAGATGTGCTGATCAAACAACACCTGACAGTCAGAGCTCGGCATAAGTGTCATCATGCAAAGGACACAGTCGGAGAGAGGAGGCAACCTGGAGAGGCCCTCAGCACTGCTGCCACAAAGTTGGAGAAGAAGCTTAAAACAGAAGTGGAGAAGCAGGCAGCCTCTTCGAGTCTCTTGAAAAATCTGTACCAGCAACTAGTCTCTGGGGAGTGCCCAGAGTTTGATGTCCCGCTGTTTCCGAATTCTCTCCACACCTACTCAGGCCGCCTCGTACACGTACAGCACAGTGCGGTGGTAGTTCTGCAGACTGCGACTTGCATCACCAACCCAAAAGTCAAATTCCCTCTCTTTATCTACACCACCCAGAATGCCCCCTGGGCAAATCTACCCCAGCCCCCCCCTATGCACAGTGATACCATGCAGGCTCAGGCCATGATGCAGCCAGCAGTG
>JAHBMJ010001802.1:0-15000 GCA_018398765.1 Chromera velia
TTTTTGTAAACAGCCGAACTTAAACAAATGACCTACTCCGTCTCTCAAAACACAGAAATCTCCTCCTCCTCGCACTCTTCTCTTTCCTTAGCCAGAGGTGCCGCCTACGCGCCCACCCGCACACATTACATCTATTGTGGAAGCTCCGATGCTGAGGTCGGTCAAGCTGGCATGTAGGAATTTCAGGGCACCCGGGGAGGCGGGCGGGACCCGGCAGACGCAAAGAAAATGTAAACACTGAAGAGAGGGGTGCAACATCTTTCTCGCCCTGAGAATCTGTCTAAACTTTGCCTGCCGGCTTTTCTGCGGAACCCCCCGCCCCTTTCCCTCCCTGCAGCTTTCTGCATCTCTTCTGTTGTCTCTGTTTTTCATTTGCTTGCTTGCCCTCTGCGTGTCTCTCTCTCTCTCTCTCTTGCCGGTTTTCATTAGGAGACCCCGCTTTCCTTCTATCTTTCGCTTTCTGACCGTGATGTGAGAGTGAAAGATGACGAGCGATGGCTGCCTTTTTTTTTTTATTCATTGACTGACCTGGCTCGTACTTCTCCTTCTCCCTCTCTCTCCCCTTGCAAAGGAAGTTCTCTGGTAGTGCGCACCTTCGCCTCCCGACGTTCTGGATGCATGGGCCCTTGCAAGACGTCACGTCGTTTCCTTCCATGGTCCTGCTGGCAGGCAGGCAGGAAGAGGGGCAGAGCGCACGAGAATCAGAGAACTCTTTGGGAGTGCACATGCACGCTCGCTGAAAAGAAAAGAAGAAAAATAGAGAGAAAGGCTGCCAGGCACAAAGAAAATGTTGACACTCAGAAGAGCAAAGTCAAATTTTTTCCCGCCCTCTCTGTAAGCTCCGCTTGCCCCCTTCTCTTCGGAATCCCCCATCCCTCCCTCTGCTCATTTCTTCGATCTGGCCCTTCTTTCTGCATTTCTCTTCGATCCTCTCTCTGCCATTCGTTCGGTTGATCGTCTTCGGCATGTGTGTTTATCTCTCTCTCTCTTCCTCCCTCCCTCTCTTTCTATTGCCGTTCCCGACGCTTCCATCCCACCGACTTTCGTTAATTCTCTGTTTTGCTGTCTGCAGGCCTTTTGTGCATTTGAGAGGCAAAGATGACGCAAGACAGACAGTCGACCTTCCTCAATTGCTGAGTGGACCCACTGACTGACTGCCTGACTGACCTGCACGGATCCCTTCGTGTCGCCCCTCGACCCTTCAATTGGCCCTGTCTCTCCACCTTTGCTTGCGTTGTTTCCGTGGTCCTGCACGCAGGCAGGCACAAAGAGAGAGCTCGCGTGAAGGATGGATGGATGGAGGGATATGAGTGAATGGGTGTGTGGATGAATGAATGGATGGATGGATGCGTGGATGGGTGTGTGGATGGATTTTTTGTGGATGGGTGTGTGGATGGATGGATTAGTGAATGGGTGTCTGGATGGATGGATGGGTGTGTGAATGGATGAGCGGATGGGCTAGCGGATGGGTGTGTGGATGGATGGATTAGTGTATGGGTGCGTGGATGGATGGATGGGTGTGTGGATGGATGGATGGATGAATGGATGGATGGATGTGTGTGTGTGTGTGTGTGTGGATGGATGGATTAGTGTATGGGTGTGTGGATCCATGGATGGATGGGTGTGTGGATGGATGAGTGGATAGGTGTGTGGGTTTGTTTGGCGAGACCGAAATCTCCCCCCCCACAAACACGGGTGTTCCCTCCCGTTGCATGGCCTCAGTCTTCCTGGATGGATGGATGGATGGATGGGGTGGCATGCATCTCCTCTAGAAACTGATGTGACTGGCTGCGTGAATGAGGAAAGAATCAAAGAGGGAGGGAGGGAGCAAAAGGGGTTAGACACCATCAGAGGAAACCTCGTCCATGTATAGGCGGCGGGCGTTCAGTTCAAAGGAGAGAGCCCTTTTGTGCTAAGCAGCAACAAAATGTTCAGACACGTAGACGGAGACAAAAAGCAGGAGAGGATATGACAAACACAGATACATACACAAACACAGGCAGACAGGCCGGCAGGCAGGCAGGCAGGCAGAAAAACAGGGAGATCTTTCTTGCGAAGAGAGGCCGACTGACCCGCAGCAGCAGCTTGCACAACCCTAGGCCTCCTCTCTACTTGATTGATTGACTGCAACGAGGAGTGCCGGGGGCAGAAACATGCAGGGGAAGGCCAAGTGATCACCTGGGGAAGCTGAGAGGGAATTCAAGTTGCACGTCATAGATGGCATTGGAGTTGCATGCCTGCCTCCCTGCCTGTCTATTCGGGTCCTTTGCTTGCACAAACAGAATTAAGGAGTTGGCAGAATTAAGGAAAATATCTTCCTATCATTTTTGATCTGAGCGGCACATACAGTCAAGACACGCTCTCGGCCTGTCGTGTGGAAAAGACAGATATCGTGGTGAGATGACTGACCTTCCTTGGCTAAAAGAAAAGACCAAGAACGGATTCCTGTCTCCGCCAGTGAAGGACTGACTGACTGACTTCCGTCCAGCAGCCTCGTGTCGTCTTCTCCGCAAACTCCTTTGCCTTCGCCTCCCGTCCCTTCTGGTCCTTGCACGTCAATTCCTTTCCGTGGTCCTGCAGTCAGAAAGAGGATCATGCAGAATTAATGGATTGGAGTCAGAGAGTCATAGAGAATCCTTTGTGAGTGAACACGCACGCTGCCACGCCACCGCATCTCCACGAATGCCACGGCCAGAGGAAGAGAGATCGTGAACGATGCCCCCTACTTACACGTGAGGGCAGGCCTGGGATCTCTTCCCGAAGTGTGCATTGCGGAGCAAAGCTTCACCACAAGAGTTGGGAGAAAGGACAATTAACTGGTGAAGATCTGGGTGTATATATAACCAGGCCGAGAAAGGCCCATGCATCGCCGGACTGCGCACGCGATCATTCCCTGACCGAGCTGCGTGCCCATGTACCGTTCCTTTCGAAAAAGGTGTCCGCAGACAAAAGAAGCCGAGCAAGTCTGAAATGCAAGACAACCAACATTCGTTCTGGCCGTCTCCTTTTCGAACAACCAACGTCGTGACCAAAATTTTATTTGACGCTAAAGAAAAAAACGGGAATTCACTGACCTGACAGCAGTATATAGTCTTCTTCTTTGGCGAAATATGAAAGACGGGCTGCCATGTTGGCAGGAGAACAGCAGACGAAATCTGCGGCGGTTGATCCAGCATTCAAGCCAAAGGACGGACTTATACTGTTGCTTTCGTGCAAGAAAGAAATGAGGGCCAAGCGAACTGCCGAGTCAGCTTGCTGCCTCACTCCACCGAAATCAAAATTCCTGTGTGCCCCCCCTGGCGGAAAGGATGGAGTTCCATGGTGTAGGCAACAGACGCATACAGTGTATCTAAACAGCCAACAGGTTATGGGAGCCAACTCAGCCAAGAAAAATTTTGGAAGGAGAGATTCAAGACCATCTGCGTGCAGATAACATTTCTCGTCGACCTTTTCGATTAGACGCGACCTGTGCGAGGAATTTTCACACGATCTGTATAACATGATCGAACACTGAGGCAGGAAATGGCACGAAGAGAAAGATCGATGAACAATTGTACATTGCGGGAGGCGGGCGGCCCCGGCCCGCGCCGTTGTCGCCGCCGCGCGCGAGGCGGGGGCCCTTTTATTTGAGGGGCACGAAAATTTTGGAGTCGTGCGTTCGCACGGAGCTAGCTCAGGAATGAGCTGCTGTGCACCGCGGACTCTCTTTGAGTGACACAAGAATTGTCGTAATCGAAGCCTGCTTCGAAGGCACACCGCGCGGTCTCTGACAGATGTAGTAACCCAATTCTGACAGGAGCAGAGCAGCTCATGAGACGTCTCGTCGAAAGTCAGTGACCCTCCCTGCTTGCTCACTTGCAGAACAGGAGGGTTGAACTTCTTTCATCTTGTCTACAGTGACTCTGACACCGCAGACAAGCCTTTGAGACGCATCTCTAGGTCTTTCCGTTCTCTCTCTGACTCCCTGTTCAGGCTCAGACAACATGTCTTCTGCGCAACTTCCAAAGAAGTGGGAGGCCATGAGGGCCCACTACTCGCGAGAAGCCTACAGGGCTCCGGAGGGGGATCACAATTGGCACGTTGAGAAGGGGCACTTGCAGAAGGGCTCCAACTGGAATGCCCAGGAGTGCTTCCGCGAGTACTTCCAGAATCTTGTGGACGCCACGTGTGAGATCTTCTCATGCGACCAGACAGACTTACGTTACTCTGCTGGATATATAGACGGTTTGATTCTCTCTGTCTCTCTGAGAGATGAGTTGGTTGGGTCCATTCGGAGAGAGGGAGACTGTCTGGTTGTCTGGCAGAAGTACGGAATCCTGGGTGTCGACCATATGCAGCAGAACAGTATCAAGGGAGACTCGCATCAGAAGGCCGTGGGGCAGTTTGGGGAGGGGTTCAAGAGGGCGAGTTTCATCCTGGTGTCCCGGGGCTTTGGGGTTTCGTATGAGTTCCTTCATCAGCGGTGGGAGTTCCTTTTCAAGGTCAGTCAGTCAGTCAGTCAGTCAATTTCAGTGGCGTACGCTTGTTGAGAGAGCCTGGCTGTGGGGTAAAAGAGGACAGTTCCTCTCCTTTGTATTGCTAAGGCCGCCATTTTGTAGCCTTGGGGAAGTTCGTTGCCGTGCTCTTCACTGACTTCGAGGCGTGCGTCAGGGTGGCAACAGAATTCACTCGGACGACGTGTAGTTGACGGATCCCTCACACAAATCGAACAGGCCTCCTCCTAGAAAGAGCTGCACTGTGTGTGCATGCAGGACTCGGGTCGCAGTGGTCACTCCAGCGTGAAGGAGGGAGGGAAGAAGAGGGGGAGTGAAGGATCAGGCACGTTTTCGTATGGGCACATCAGGGTGACACATACTGAGAAGACAACCGACGACCTCATCATCCGTCTCCAACCCCCCCCTGGCAAGGCGGCCATCCTCGACACCATGTTTGATCCGTTGATGTATTGCGAAGTCGCCATCCAGTTCGGATTGTTCGGGGACGTCTGCGGGAAGGGGGACAACCGGATCCTTTTCCCGAGAGCGCCAGGATCTTCGGGCCGTCTCTACTATCGGCGTTTCTGCATCTCCTCCACCTGGAACTCGGGGGGGTTCTCTATCTCGACTGACCTGCTGCCTGACCACGGCAGAGACCGAAAAGTGTCCAACCCGAACTGGAACTCTTTAGGGGGGGTGAAGAGGTCAGTACGTGAGTTTGGTCAAGCTGGGGGAGTGAGGGAGAAATGAAGGAGACACTTCTCTCTCAGACACACGTCGATGGGCTTTCTTTCTGTGTGTAAATCAATTTTCTCTCCAGGCTCTTCTTCTTTCTTTCTCTGCGTCCAGCCCTTGGCCCGGCCGTATGCTTGAGCATTCCTCTGACGCACGAAGGTTCTCCCTCTCTCTCTCCCTCCCTTCCTTTATACACTTTGTTGTTTTTGTTTTTGACGCACGCAGGTTCATGAAACGTGCCCAATTGCGTTCCGACGAGCACGGCCTGGTGGTTGCATGGATCGAGTCCTCCGACCTCCAGAGGGCCTCTGCAGAGGAGTACAAAGAATACTACAAGACCCAGAAGGCCAAAATATTGGGTGTCGAGACCCTCATCGTCCTCTCTGCCCCCCTCACAGAGCACGATCGGGAGTGGAGATCTGTGCTGCGTTCCCGTCTCTGTTTGGATATTGTGGGGGGGATGGGGCTGATTGGGGAGACGGCACCTGATTACTTCTGGCTGCTCCTTGCGAACGCAGGAGAGTTTAGGACCAAACCGCCCCAGAAGGTTTCAAAAGCGGTCAGTCGATTGACGTTTGCATGGGTGGTCGGCTGCGGATAGATTTGCAAGACCGCCACGAAATACCTGCATGGCCATTAGATCCATATCCGGGTCCGTCCAAACGTTTCACTGTTGTGAGTAAGTGAGTGAGTGAAAGCGTAAGTGCGTGAGTGTGAGTGAAGGGAGTGGATGAATGAGTAGGTGAGTCACTGTGTGTCTCCCTTCTTGGCTGCAGGTGAGTGCCTTGAAGACCGACCTTGAGTTCATCGCGAAGGGTGCCGAGACAGATTTGCCTGGGGGTATTGAGATCTTTTTCCTCTCAGGCTCTTCCTCTTCCTCCAAGGGGAAGGAGAAAGGGAAGGGGGGGAGGGGGAAGAAGGAAGCAGAGACAGAGAAGGCCCAAGTGAGCATCCTCCCGTTTGCGCGTCTAGTCCAAGATCACAGAGGGAAGAGGGCAATCAATGCCGTATGCGATCCTTCATTGTGCAATCTAACCAACGTAGAAGAAGAGGGACAGATGCAGAGGAGCGATGAGGACACGGAGGATTTGTGTGGTGCTGCAGAGGGTCTTTTGCTTCCTCTGAAATCTGCAGTGATGAACAAAATCTTTCAGGAAGCGCCGCAAGGAGGGAAGGCCGAAGGGTTTATTCCTTCTGCCGATTCCAAATTGTCAAGAGAGATCTTATCTGCGGGCCTGTCGTACAGGTCTCAGAAGGAAAAATTGAAGGAACTGCTGCTTTTTGGTGGGAGAAGGGAGAAGAAGAGAAACGGGGAGGAAGGCGCGGCTGCGGCCTGTGCAGAGGGACAGGTCGGGAATGGAAAGAGAGTCCGTCATAGCGGAGGGGAAGGGGAGGACAGCGACGCAGATGTGGAAATGGATGGTGACTTTGGCTCCTCTTCCTCTTCTGCGTTTTCCCTCCCCTTCTCCCTGTCTGACTTGAACAAGATCATGAACGAAAAGGGAGGGACAGAGATTCTCAACCAACGCCAAGAGATACTGGAGGACGGGTCTTATGGGAAGTGCGCTGTTGTGAACACTCACAAGTACACACAGACACAAGTCGACGGTGTGGTGGTACATCATCCGAAAGACCTGATGTCTCTGCCCCCCTTGCCCGGGGTTGCGGCGCTGCGACGTCATGTGGATGAGGTGTTGGGGGGGATCGCGAAGGAGATGACAGCCCCGAAAGTGATGCTGGTGATGGATGAGGCTATTGGATCTGACACAATTGCCTTTGCGTCGAAAGGGAGCAAGACGATGTGTATGAATCTGAACGCCCTTCTGGGCCGTGGGGGGAGGTATGGAGATGGGAAGGCTTCGGGTTTTCTCCGGCATGAGCTGTTTTTGATCATTTGCCATGAGCTTGCCCACCTTTCTGGGTGCATTGAGCATGACACCCACTTTGCAGACAGACAGGCACAAATTGTGTCCGCGCTTCTGACCCGGGAATCGTCCGGAAAGGTTTTGAGAAAACTTTTTGGGTCTTAAAGGAGAGGGGGGTGCTTGCCCTCAGAGTGAGATTGGGTGGGAGGATCGAGATAGGGTATGTATGAGGAAAGACATGCAGTTAAAGAAGTTGAATGGAACAGGTGCTTGCAACGATAGGTTCATCAGGGACACAGAGGGAGGGAGAGGGACGCTGAGGTCCCTTCCTGTCATTCTCATGCAGTGAGTGCAGTGGGGCAGAATTCCCTCTGATAGATGTTTGCTGAGAGGTGAAATGTTTGTTTGACAGGTGCGGTCGCCACGCTTTCGTGATTTGTGTTTTGGAGTGCAGAGTGGAGCAACAGTGGGAGTCGGTTTGCGTGTGCGTGCCCGAAGAGTTTTTGTATTCTTTCTTGCATGCATGCAAACACGGTTTGACTGTCTCGTGGCCTCGTGTTTTCTCTGTTCGTGGATTTCTGCCAAACCGCGAAGGGACGGCAAAACATGCAGGGAAAGAAAAGGGTCTGTCTGCCAGGCAGGTGTTGCTTTCTGTAGGTTGCTTTTTGCTTTCCAAGATTCACAGCGGCAGGTGTCATACGGAATTTCGGCCGGCAATTCCTGGGGCAATTCGGGCGGGGTAATGGGGGTCCAGAGAGGCAATCAACGTAGTACCATAGTACGTTACTGTACGTAATCGTTGCGGGCCTAGTTGCGGGCCCTAGTACGTACGGGTCACGGCCTAGGCCATGCACAGCATACGAGGACTCTTACTTTGAACTACATGCTTTTGTCCTCCTTCGTCCTTTTTGTGAATGTGTACACTTTACCATTCAAAAACGAAAAAAGGCTTTGAACTAAGCTTTCAATTAACTACTAGTATGATTCTAAGCTTTCAATTAACTAGTATTGCCAGTTAGCTAGTATGATTCTATAGATTCGTAGTATAGAAGAAGCTAGATAAGAAGTCATTCTCAATTATAGGATGCGATAGGATAGAATTAATCAAGGAATTAATCTAGGAATTAATGTTTGTACTAGTATTTATATCGGATAAGAGTCATAAGACTACTGATCAATCGTGGGGCCTAGGCGTATCACAGCAAAAAAAAAAATAAATAAAGTAAACCAAAATTGGCTTAAATTATTTTTTTCTTCTTTTTTTTTGTGCAACACGGCCAACACCTAAGCAACACTTGTGCAACACCAAAACAACACTTATGCAACACTTGAACAACAGTTGTTTGTCACTTAACATCGTCAGGCAAAAAAAAAAAATTAAGCGAGGATGGGCTTAAATTACTTTTTTTTTTCTTTGTGATACGCCTAGCCTGGGGCGCAGTGTTTTCTACTAGGTACTACTAGGGTTTCTAGAGTGTTTTATTAGGTACACAGTGCTTATACTAACTTGTCCTAAAGTTTGGCCACTTTATAGGTAAACATTCACTTAGCATGTATTAGCGTGCTCTTAGCTTAATTTGCCATATATATGACTTGAATGTACTTGAATGTTGACAGACTGCTAGACAGACTGCCCTCAGGTTCTGCCATTGGGCTGCGATGCTAGCTGCGATAACTGCCAGGTTAACTCACCTGAGAATCATTATCATCACCACTTATTTTTAGTTAAACTCTACTAGTAAGCTATATGCATGCTATGGTACACTTTGAACAATGTGAATGTAACTTCAACCATGATGGTGTGACCGATAGGAAATCCTGAGGAAATCATAGTGAAATCTTAGGGAAATACTAAGGAAATCGGAGTCCGAAATCCATGGAAAATTGATTAAAAAATCTGATGTCACAGTAACGTGGGCAATGAATGGAATACTAGCTGATGGAAAATTAATAGAAGTCCTAAGGAAATCACAGGGAAATCAGTGGGAAATCTATGGGCCTACTATACATAAATTAAAGAGAAATAAACACTGCTTAGTGACTGCTATTGAACTTGCAAGTTACAATCGACTTGTTGCCTAGCTTGCTGCGTAGTTGTACTACTAACAAAATGAGCTTTGCTTCAAGCGTCGGGCAGCAACCTGAATTGACTCATGACTTAAATCGTATCGCCAGCGGAGAAGCTGCGCTGTGCGCGACCCGGTAGAATGACGGCGACTGTATAAGAAATCCAGATTGAATCCTGCCTTTCCCTTTTCTCTCTGCCCTTCTGAGGAAACCAAGCCTAGTCTTTTCATGTCTAAAGAGGAGAACATATAAAAGAAAGGGGGAATCGTGGGGCTTTCTGATTGCAGGTCTGTGCACGTTCTTCTGTCTTGACTTTCTTGGAGCGCAAGGAAACGATTTACGTTGCGAGGGGGGCCTACGAGAAAAATGTCAAAGTCTCCAACAGTGTAGGGCTTGTATACCCGGCAACCGAGCCTTCTGTAGCTGTTTACTTGGGCTACAGGGCCCCACTTACCCCCTCGACTCCAATACGCGGTCTTCAGTTGGATCCTGACAGGAGCTGATGCGTTCGATTGTGAATCACTTGCAGGGAAATGGACGAGAATGTCGTGGGGAAGTGTAGGACATAATACATGCTTAGCTTCGGCTCCTGCTGCGCTAAAAAAACGCACGTTGAACCAAGATAAGGTCTCCATTTCTGTCTGGACCTCTGGAGGAACCTGGTTTCGGAGGTAGTCGAGAGGTCGCAAACAGACCCCATTTGCTGTGTGTTGGGGTGAGGCTTCAGCCTCTTTGTATGCAGACAGAAGGCGATCTGCAACAGGCGTAACTTCCACAGCCTGAAGACCCCTTTGAAAGCTGCAGCGGGAGATTTCTGTGTCATGCTTACCACCTGCGGTAATTCTCAGTTTACACAAGTGATTCAGCTGATCACCGGAAAATACCCAAGCCTTCGGTGAGCCCCCCGAATTCCTACCGTCCATCTGTACTTCAGTCTGGGAATCGCCTTGCCCACCTTTGAGCGACACACAAAGGACAAGCATCCCTTCGTAGCCATTGACACACCCAAAGTCCCAGCATAATGTGCCGGAGCTTCTTTTTTCAAAGCAATTCGTTCTGGTGGATTTGACCTGCAACGGCAGCCACAAGTCCTTCTGGGAGCCGAAGGGTCGCAAGGCCATGTCAGCCTTGGCGGAATGGGGAAGGGGAACTGCCGGCTCTTCGAGACCGCAAAAAGAGGAGGATGGTCGAATGGCTTGAATGATAAGCCGCTTGGCTGCATGCTCAACCTCCATTCTATCGGCTGCGGGGCGATTGTCTCTTTTTCGAGCGGCAGTACAGAAGCTTCGCTTGGATGCCGGGCTCTTAAAACGCCGAGACCTGGTCTGCGTGGCCAAATACTGCGCAGCTCTCTCAAGGGAGTTTGCAGTCATGCTGTATCGCCACGGAAGGTATTGGTGCGGCTTTGAAGAAGTCTTACAATGGGGTGGGTCAGAAAAGTCCAGTTCAAGCCCCTTCTTTCCGAGGGACCCTTCTGAGGAAACAATCTCAAGTCTCTCCAAGTCTGAAGCACAAAACATGTAGAAGCAGGTAGAGGTCTGCAGAGCATATTCAACCGGCTCTGCTGCTTTCCATCGTTTTCCGGAATAACCATGGTGCAACATCACTAGGCGAGATTGATTGAATGGAGGACCAATTAGAAAAATGTCGAAATCGTTTTCGCTGTACGGTTTGCATACACGGACTGCAGTTTTTCGGTGACAGTGCGCGTACGCCAATGGCCCAGAGACACTCCATCTCTTCCAATAGGCCGTCTTTACCTGGATCTTCAGCTCCGGCAAATTCCCACAAACGGACAGCCGACCTATAAGATCGTATGGAAGAGTCCAGCAAGGCGCTTTCGAAATTTTCAACCCCGTTGTGTCAAAGAGAGTCTGAAACCACTGAATTGTTTTTTCTTCGGTCTCAATTGCTGAGCTTATCTGCCCTCTCAGTTCCTTCAAAGACCGGAGACGCACACCTCTCGAAGAGGCCCCCCCGCCTGATGCAGACTCTTTGTAAACAGAAAGAAGTCTGTCTCCCACAAAACTTCCATTCTCCCCCCCCTTGTTGAAACTGCAACGAAAGTCCTCTTTATCATGTCGACCCCCACCTGTGATTCCCAGTGTGCTCTTCAAATGGCTTGTGTAGGACCCTGGGAACATCCAGACCCTTGGTGACGAGGTCGAAAACTCCAGAGGAGATCGACAGTCTTCAAAGGGGATGGAGAAACCACCTTCTTGATGAAAAACGCACACCACCACCATACTTGGATAGTTGCCGGCTTTCTGAAAATACCAATGTGTGCTCTTTCCGCGCATCTCTTGGCGAGTTGTTGATTTCACCTGCACAGGCAACCACAAGTCCTCTTGGGAGCCAAATGGTCGGAGCGCCATATCGGCCTTCGCAAAGTCAGGCAGAGGGTCTGCGGGTTCTTCAAGACCGCAGAAACGCTCTGAGGGCTTGATGGCAGAGCGAATGAGCTGTTTTGAGAAGTGTTCTATTCCCAACCTCTCTCCGGCACTCATAAACGATCCCTTTCGCTGCGTACCTCCTTGAGGGTCCTCATGATCTACACTCCTGAAAGGTTTTGAGACCCCCGCCCACGACGTAACAGAACGTCTGGAGTGGAAATTGACCATGGGAAGGTACAATGCGGGCCGATTTGCCGTACACAACGCTGGCAAGATCGTGTGTCTCTTGTGTTGGGAACGACGGAATGATTCACTTGCTTCCTTGACTGTCGTCCGGTTGTCACAAGTCACAACATGAGGCATTTTCGAGACACCATTCAGCAATCCCCCCCCAGTCTTCGAAAGAATGCACTGACAAAAGACAGGCAGCCTGCCTTGGAGGCGTGACAGCAACAGAAAGGACTTCATTGCATTGCTTGGAAGAATTGTGCGAAGGCGCAAGGTCTGAAACGACATCCTTGTGCAGAAGTTCATCGCGACCCTCACGGTTGCAATCACTGTCAGTGTTCGAATGGGGCGCCCGTTGCTCAAACAGTGTTGGAGCCGTTTCTCGTCCTCGAGAGTGTTTCAGAAGTCCAACTTAGAGAGGAAACAATCGAAATGTATCTTATATCGATCAACAATATATATTAATATATATATACGTGTGGCGAATGTTGCATGCATATATATGAGTTTTGCATATGTTAATTAATTTGCATACGTTTACATATATAAACAAACAATTAGCTTAATTAAATAGCATGCAAGTCAGCTCGCGCGCATTGTGTGCGGAAGGAAGTTTGGCAGTCTCCCCGTACAGAGCTAGTAGATCGGCTCAGAGGCCGGCCGGTCGTAAGAAATTTCGGCTCCTTTACATAAGTGCACAGCTTACGGAAAAAGGGGCAACCTTTTTTTGAAAAACTCGTACAGAAAGTAGGAGGATGACGAACAATGACGGACAATTTCGAATAAATTGGGAAGAATTATAGAAATTCAGCTTCCGACATTAAAGTCAAGGCAGTCACTTTCCAGATGACAGATTCTTCACGAAGAATTTCAAGATGTCCACTCACTTATTTAACTTAACCACTACTAACCACTGCCAGGACACACCAGGACCACAGCCAAGTCCACTGGTCTGAGCGTTTGGTCAGTAAAAGATAGTGAAAGACCAAGTTTAACCAAGTTTATATAATTTTATATACTAACTTATATTAACTCTATGACAGTCACTGTCACTCACTGACTAACAGAAAACAATGAAGTCAGTTCATATACGTGCACACATGTTACATACGCAAAAGTAAGTTTACATAAATTCATAAAAGTATGCAGCGTTGCCAGCGCGGGTTAGTTTCATACAGTTTAGTAACATGCAGTGACTTCTATTTAATATACTAATGATGATTCAGATGATGATGATTGTCAAATTGGAGTTGTAGGCTTTCGTATGCCATATAAATGAATGAATGAATGAATAAATAAATGAATGAATGAATGGATGAATAAATGAATGAATGAATGAATGAATGAATGAATGAATAAATGAATGAATGAATGAATGAATGATCGAATGAATTGAGACAGTTAAAACTGGTAAGCATGATATATAATCTGAACTGGATATACACCACGTAAATGCATAAACTGTTATTCATCAATTATCAATAATATAAAAATATAATACAATTTCCTATCAATTTTCTATAAATTTCCCTAGAATTTCTCTTAGATTTCCTTAAGATGTCCTATAAATTTCCTAAAGATTTCTAGACGATTTCTATATTTGTTTGTATTACTTTGTAAAGTCTAATCAGATAAGTTGAGACATAGGGTGTCAGTCGTTCCGTCTGTGCACACGTAAGAAGGCCAAGCCGCAGGGCGGGCCGGGGGCAAGCCGTCGTGCACGCCCTGGGCCACAGGTGAATTCGATTAACCGCCGCGCGCGCATTCGATTCAGTGCCGCGCCGTGCGAATTTCAGCTCCGTCGAAATCATTTGACTTCATTAATTACTTCAGGTAACATCTGTTGGACTCTGCGTATACTCCAGACTCACAGACTTCCCATAAAGAGCTCTGAAGGAAGAAAGCCGCCACACTCACTACTCTACTCCATTACTGCGGTTAACATCGAGGGGGGGAGTTGAGACATAGGGTGTCAGTCGTTCCGTCCGTGCATACGCAGGAAGGCCAAGCCGCGGGGCGGGCTGGGGGCAAGCCGTCGTGCACGCCCTGGGCCGCAGGTGAATTCGATTAACCGCCGCGTGCGCATTCGATTCAGTGCCGCGCCGTGCGAATTTCAGCTCCGTCGAAATCATTTGACTTCATTGATTACTTCAGGTAACATTTGTTGGACTCTGCGTATGCTCCAGACTCACAGACTTCCCATAAAGAGCTCTGAAGGAAGAAAGCCGCCACACTCACTACTCTACTCCATTACTACATTCAAAAATTAACTAAAATTTTTGATTAAAGTAAAATTAAAGCTATATTATTGAGTTATGCATAGCTAGTGACCAGGTTTGATTGAGGGCATTGACTTAAACCAGGTTTGATTTGATTTGATCTGATTTAATTTGAGGTTAGACTTAATCTCAAATCGAATCTGCAAGTTTGATGATGTCTGATGGAGCTTATTCTGACACCCTAAGGCTTATTAAATGCATATCAAATTTACCTCAAATATGACTTTTAACCTCAAATCTATATGCTAGGGGGCTCTACCCCCAAAACTCCCCCTTTCAATCGTAAGAATAACATAAGAATAACAATTTTTATGTACTAAGACGATTCACACCAGCAACAAACGTGTACACGGTTCCCCGTCCTAGTCCCCCTCTCCCCAGAAAGGCTAAAAGCTAGGCTAAAAGCTGGCAGAAAAGCACCTAACAGCTCCTTCTTCCAATCGATTTAATTTATATTGAGGGAAATGATGAAAAAGGAGGGAAGGAAAGAGGTTATAATCTCTGGTTATTTATAGGCCACTATAGAAGTCTAGCTAGAAGTCTGGATGTAAACCTTAAATCTGCCTAGATTTGCAAATCTAGAGTCTTAACCTCAAATCAAATCAAGTCAAATCAAATTAAATCTTATCAAATCAAACCTGGTTACTAGTTATGCGGTTGTTTAGTTATTTAAGCCTATAGGCCCTGCATGCACTCTATATTATCTATTATTTAAAAAAAAAAAAAGAGCTAGAAAGTATCATTTTTTTGAACCAAAAAATATACATAGTTTTCATGCAATATCCCGTGCAATATTCCTGCAACACTTGAAGAACAAATTCGATTAAAAAAAAAGTTTTCCCCATCTTAAGCGAGAGTTAAAGTTTTGGCACTGTTTTGCTAAGTTTTATAATTATGATATATGATCTTGAAGTAGACTTTGAAGTTGAAGCGTACCCAATTCTTGGCTGAGTTAAGC
>JAHBMJ010001802.1:20000-26018 GCA_018398765.1 Chromera velia
ACAGTAGTGATAATTTTTTTTTTATAACGATAAGTTTTCAGATAACTGTTGGATTTATTGATTGATCGCTAAGATTGATAAACCTATGAAAGACGGTGGTATAGAAAATCTGACTTCCCTGAACCTAACTAGCACTTGAAAGTTTAAGCCGCATTTTTGGATAAGCTTGAAAGTCCACGCTGCAGGTGCAGATCATTTACGCTGTCTTAAAAGCCAAAGCTGCATATCTGGACGGTGTCTTGACCGTATACGCCGCAGGCGTGGACGGTCTCTTGAAAAACGATGCCGCAGATGGACATCATCTTGATTATATTTTTTCAAGTGGTACTTAGGTTCAGGGAGGTTGAAAATCGATCACTTTTTAAATAGTTTTTTTTTCATTTTTCCTTAGTAGCACTGACATTTTTTTAACGTTTAATTTCTATCATTTTTCAAATTAGTTTTCTATCACTTTTGTAACAGCCTAGGTAACAGCTTTTCGAACTGTAGACTTTTTAATATCTGTTAAAGATTTTTTGCGGATTGAGTAACCATAAAAAAGTGATAGAAATATATCGAAATTCGAGCGGCCAAAAGTTATTAATATGATCGAATGAGTCCAATATATATAACCTTTACATGTCTAGTAAAATTATCATGCATGATACGTATACGTGAAGTGGACTAGAATAATGGAAGGTGGCTAGCATCGAGTCACTCGAGTGATTAACAGAGATTGACATATGTACGTGCTCGGTGACACGAGTCCTAGGGCTGTTAAAGAGGGAAGAGCGAGAAGAGAAAGACTTCAACCAGTTGGATACACTTCGATCAGAGCAAGTAGAAATACTTGTTTCCACTCGTCGCGGTTGAGTCAGACGTGGCCCCCAAGCCTTTGCCGCCCTTTGCATGCGCGGACTCAGGGCGCGATCGAATCAAGACATGCCGGTGCCACCGTGCATCCATACAGTGGGACGGACGCCTGACGGCACACAACCTACGTGTGAATTGTGACTGCATGCAGCTTCTTTACGTAGTCTTGTACGTTGGCGGTCATTCCTGAAGTTTTCAAAATATGTACTAAAATTAATTTGAATTCATTTAAAAATGTTTCGTCTTTCCTCTTCGGCTCTACTTTGTGTTCGAAACAGCTCAACTCGAAGAAGCGGAGGTCGAAAGAGAGAGTCCACCCAAGAGAAACGAGTGGCCAGATTTGTTCTCTTTTGGCCTTTTAAACTTCCGGGCAACCCTGCATACGTGCACACGTCGTGCATAATTCGCAGCATGCAAAATGGCCCAGACCAGCTCATGTGCACACACGTAAAACTAACCGGGCGCGCGAGGGGGGGGGGGCAGTAGCAAAGAAAAGAAAACAGGGGGCCAGAGAAGGGTGCAGGGACAGAGGGAGGGAAGAGGGTGAGAAAATGATTGCGGGTCTTCTATGTGAGGAGCGAGAGCAACACAAGAAAAGGTCGAAAGGAAAAACCTGGAAGATAAAAGTTGGGGAAAAAAGCTGATTACCACAAAGAGAGAACCATGGGATCACAACCACCGCTCTGTGGTCTCAGCTTTTCTTCTGCCCTAGCTCATTTCATTTCACAAACCACTACATTTCGTTTCTCTTCTCTGTCCATCTCAACCTTCGTGTTCCCTCCCATCTGCATATCTTCCCGCTTGCACTCCCTGCCCTCTTCTGCCCTATCTGAAAGCTAGCCAGACATACAGGAAGGCAGACAGACCAACCTGACGTAGTTGGAGGGAACCTTGAAGAGGTCTTCTGAGAGAGGTGCGCCCACCTGAGCCCATCCATGCAGCCATCATTAACGCATGCACACACACACACACACACACACACACACACACACACACACACACACACACACACACACACACACACTCACACACACACACACACACACACACACACACACACACACACACNNCCCCCCTCTTTCTCTTTCTCTCTCTCTCTCTCTCTCTCTGTGTGTGTGTGTGTGTGTGAGAGAGAGAGAGAGAGTGAGTGAGTGAGAGGGAGGGGGAAGCAGAGAGACCCAGCAGACAGCCAGAAATAGTGATGGTATGTATTTCCCCCCTCCCCAAATTTGCATGCGCCGTCATCTCCTTTCCATCCTATGTGTGTGCATCCACCCTGCATGCATGCATGCCATCATGCCATCTTGCGACGCTGAGACAGAAAGTGGCACTGGGCAGTTCTCTCCTGTCTGCATGCCTCTCTCTATGTGCGTGCCTCTGTCTCTATCCCTGCCTGTCTAAACGACTTAGTCCAAAGAGAACCAAACTCAAAACCTTCACCTCAATCGCAGAGAAAAAACAAGTGCCCCCCCAGCAACACGCATGCAAAAAACCAACGCCCCCACCTCAAATTTCTCCACAGACACCACAGCCCGCACGGTGGGATGGACGGGGACCTGGAGGCAGTCAGTACGGCAGGAAGGCACAGAGAAGAGAAGAAGAGAAAGAAGGGGATGGAAAAAAGAGAATCAACGAAATTCATTGGAAGTCTGTGCAGGGACGCACAAAGGGTCGATCGGGTTTGGAAGAGAGCAGAAACCATGCACCCAGCTGCCTGCCTATGTACTTGCCATTCCCCTCTGCACACCCCCATACACGTTTTTGAGGCCACATAGGGCCAAGTCAGATCTTGCCGTTATCCCCCTCCCCCTAGATGTCCCCTGACTGCAGGACCAACGCACCTACCTACCTCGACTCGTACAGGAAACCAGGAGCCACCCACTGTCTCGCGCACCTGAAAAGAAAGAAACCGAATGCATCATGGAAAGATGCATTAACTTCGCCCATTTGTTTATTAATATTCATTCATTCATTAATTCATTCCCGCTCTTTCTCAATTTCTCTATCCACCCTTCTTCCTTCATGATGGAGATCGAACTCCTCGATCGAAGGTCAACATGATGAAACAAAATGAGGGGAGGAATCAATCACAGCTAGGGTCCAGGTCCGAATGAAAAAAAAGGGGCACGCACACACAGAGCAAAAGGAGAATGAATGAATGATAAAGAAAGAAAAGTCTTTGAAGTAACTGTCAACATGGAGAGAGACCATTTGAAAAGTAATTTAGAAAAGAAGAAAGACAGGACAGCGGGTGAGGGGGCAACACCAAGCAGACCTGAGGGAAAGACAGGATTTCTCGCAGCTTTCCAACAGCACCCCCTCTTTCTCCATTGGCAGAAGCCGACGTTGCCACCTCCAGAATTCGGGAGAAATTCTCCAGTGACACGGGAAACTTCTCAGCCAACGTCATGTGAAGAGACACCTGCATGCGTGCATCCATGCAGATTTATTTACAGACAATCTTCGAATGAACAAGTCGTGTACACGGTGTCTGTGAGTGTGAATTATTTCATTTCTGAATCTGTCGGCACACAACAGATCAGTGTGTCTTCTGCCTTTGATCACATGAACAGAGAAGGAAAGCAGATCCCCCCCCGGGGGGTCTGTTGGATCTCTGCCAGACCAGAAGCATGCGACGACCAACGGAAAAATGGCCAGGCGAGGCGAGGTGTCTGCCTGCATTTTGAGAAAATGGTCGGCAACCAAGGGGCAAAAAATTCTCTCTGGTTGACCGACCGACCGACTGACCCTTTTCTGCGTCTCCCCTTTCAAATCTGCCTGCTTGTGTGACTGCTTCCTCTTCAAGTCAGGCGCCTCGGGCATGCTTTTGCTGTGTGGAATTCTCTCTGGATCTCTCCTCCCGTCGCCTTCAAGACTTCCTGTCTCTCCCGCTCTTTTTCCCCTTTCTTTTTCCTCTTCTTTTGTCCCCCTTCTGCTTCCTGCCGCAGACGCAGAGGGAGACGGAGGAGAAGGAGACGAGCCCCACAGGCCCAAAGCACCTCCAACAGCTGCCCACAGACTTCCCTGCTTCTTCTCTCTCTCTCTCTTCTTCTCCTCAACTCCTAAAACAGAGGAGGTAGCACGGGCAGCGTCCCTCTCTGCTGCTTCTGCTTCATCTCCAAGTTCTTTTGGCTGTACACACAGACCCTCATCGGCTCCCCTCACCAATGAGCTGACAACCGAGCTCACAGCACTCCTGCCACTGACATGCAAGTCACAATCGGGTTCTAACCTTCCGTTCTTAGACTCGAGAGTTCGCCCCTTCTCCCTCTCTCTGTTTATTTCGGCAAGAAAGGCAGCGGACGGCTTTGCATATCTGGGTGTGGGCTTTTGCTTCTGTCTCTCTCCATCCAACCTTCTGAGCTTCTCTTCAGCACTCTCTCCGTCTTTCTCTCTCTTCAGTTTGTCTCTTGCCTCTTTTTGCTCCGCCTCAAATTTCTGGCTTTGGTCATCACAATCATCTTTCTCCTCTTTGCTTTCTGAAGGACGGGAATGGGCACCTTTACAAAATCCAGGGTCGCCCCCAACTGCTACAGAGAGACCACTGCATGGGTGTTCCTGGGCAGACGCAGAGGGTGCCCCCCGCTGTTTGGAGTTCCCTTCTTCCTCATCACTGCAAGCACCCAATTAATGATCGACCGTTCATTTATTCATTCATTCATTTAGTCATTCGTTCGCCCGTTCGTTCGTTCGGTCGGTCGGTCGGTCGTTCATTCATTTATTCGTTCGGTTGTTTATTCATTCATTCATTCATTCATTCATTTATTTATTTATTCATTCATTCATTCATTCATTCATTCATTCATTCATTCATTCGTTCATTCATTCATTCATTCATTCATTCATTCATGTATTTGTTCATTCATTCGTTTCTTCGCCCGTTCGTTCGGTCGGTCGGTCGTTCATTCCTTCATTTGTTCACTCTCTTTTGCTAGCATCATCGTGACCTCCACTCATTCACCCACTCATCCACCCCTGGCATCGTGCCTTCACACGGAGGTCTGCCTCTTCAGGCACTCACCTCTGAATTCTGTACAGCTTTGCACCCCCAGCCTCAGGGGACGCTTTTGAGGCATCTTCCGCCCCTGCCCCTCTGGCCCCTTTGGTCTTCCCTGTCTCTGTCTCCGTCTCTGTCGGTGCCTGTGCGTAGAAGGGTTCTGACAGGAGCAGCGCGACGGGGGACAACGAGGGGGTCTGCAGAGAGAAAGAGAGGGGGGAGAACGAGGGGGTCTGCAGAGAGAAAGAGAGGGGGGAGAACGAGGGGGTCTGCAGAGAGAAAGAGAGGGGGGAGAACGGGGGGGTCTGCAGAGAGAAAGAGAAAGAGAGAGGGGGGAATTGGGAGATAGACAGACGCGCAGAGCAATGGAGAAGAAGAAGAAGAGGATAGATACGGGTACACATGCGGATGTGCCCCCCCTCCCCCGGCCCTGCACGCATGCGTAAAACAGAGATCGGGAAAAGAAAGTGCGGGCAGACACGGCTCTGCTCTGCACCTTCTAGACTCCAAAAACGTTGTTTTGTGTACAGGACAGGAAAGAATGGAGAAAGCTGGGGATGGAAGGTGAGGAAAGGAGGGGAAGTTGCACAGCGGAGAGATAACAAAAGGGTCAAAAGGTCAACTCACCAGACGGGGAGAGGGACTGTTGATCACAGCACAGCAGTCACACTGCGGACAGGCACTTGTGTCCTTTTCCTCCTTCTGTCCCTTCTGCTGAGGCTCCGTCTTTGCTTCCTCTTCTTCTCCTGTCTGAGGAGCAGCCCAGGCTTCCCTTCTCACATTCAATCCATTACTGTAACGACTGCGTTCCTGCATTCCAGTCTCCTGGTTTTCCCTTTTGCGCTCATGCCCATGCTCGTCCCCCCTGCTTCCCTTTCCGTCTCGAGTGATCTGTCCGAGAGGTTCTCTCGAGGTTCGGGCCGGAGGGTCGAAGAGCTGATCAAAAAACTCAGCAGCATGCTGTTTCTGCTGGTGCTGGGTCGAATACGAAGACGGAGGGGGGTGCGAAGCCTTTTGTTCCTCTCCCCGCACTCCTCCGGAAAGAAGCGGGGGAGGGGGCGGGGAGATGAGTGGAAGGCCCGCGGCTGCCGTCAGAGTAGGGCTGGAGGATTTGGACCTGTGCGGGTGCGGGCAGTGGGGGTGGGGGTGGCAGGGGGGGGGGGGGGGGG
>JAHBMJ010001803.1:0-20000 GCA_018398765.1 Chromera velia
CTCTCTCTCTCTCTCTCTCTCTCACACACACACACACACACACACACACACACTCTCTCTCTCTCTCTCTCTCTCACACACACACACACACACACACAGACAGACACACACATATATACACACACACACACACACACACACACACACACACACACATACACACACACACTCTCTCTCTCTCTCTCTCTCTCACACACACACACACACACACACAGACAGACACACACATATATACACACACATACACACACACACACACACACACACACACACAAAAGACACGCACACACATGCACGCATGCATACAAACACATACAGTGTTATGTAAGCCTCAGACCGTCCATATCTCAAATGAGTTTTAGCGGTTTACCAATGAATCTATTGCCTTTACGAAGATTCTGCTCCTTCCATAGAGGCTGAAGGTTCGTCCAGCGGAGGCGAGAAAGAATGGTTGCCTCGTTTGGCTCACTGCTCCCTTCCCCCCGGAAAGCGAGAGGGATTCTATGGTCGACGTGCCAACCATCCCCGTAATTGTCCCACGACATTCCGGGCTCAAACTGACTCTCTAAATGACAACGCAGCTCCTCAAAGCTGCACCCGAGAATTTCTTCGGTCCGCATCTGACTGCTATTTGTCTGCTTCTTTGGAGGATTGCGGCGCTTCAAGTGCGTGTAGATTGATGCCCTCATGCACTTTGAAAGTCTATAGAGACAGTCCTGCCTGTACCTTTCTTTCTGTGCAGCATTTATCCGTTCTCGCCTCGCAGCGAAACCTGGGTTATCTTTTTGGCAATCTGGGCAACTGCTGCGATAACGGTCATGGTGGCAGATCCCACCCCCACGACATTTCTTGCAATAGTATCTTTGTACCCCATGCTCGCAAACCCCTCTCCCCTGACAATCGGTGCAACGGTAACGCTGCCGTCCGTGCTCGCAAAGCGCCGATGTCTTTCCTTTCTTTTTGCAGTCACGGCAAGTGTAACTCCGTCGGCCATGTTCACAAATCCCTCCCCCGCTACAGTCTCTACAATGATACCGCTGGCGGCCATGTTGGCAAATATTCGACCCTTTGCAGTCTGGGCAAAAATGCTTCTGTCGTCCATGCTCACAAATCCCGTTCCCTTTGCACTCAGGGCAATAATACTGTCTACGACCGTGGACGCATTTTTTCGCCACACGCCGTACTTGTGCAGGAAGCACAGTATCACATTTTGGCTTGCTGGCCAGCATAGCCTCCACCCTTTGCGTAGAGCTTCCCCTTCTACCGCATAGCCCCTCCCTGTCAAACGCCGATGTTGACTTTTCAGCGGGGGTACGAGCAGACACATCGTCGGATGTTTGAGTCGGAACTTGATGGGGCCTGGTGACTGTATCTGAAGAATTGTTGGTGAAGTTACGATACTGTATAATAGGCACTGACATCCCCACACAATTCCGGGGGGTGAGCTGTAAGACTCCTAAGCCCGCACCTTTGACAGAAGTCTTAGGTTTTTTTCTTGGTGGTCCGACTACAGCCGCGTACGGAATCGAAGGGGGGACCCTTTGTCTTCCTTCATGGGCGGGACAGGAGGAGACACAGCGCTGCTGTTGATTGCGGGAGAGCGGCAAGCAGGATTCGGACTCTGGACAGTCTTTTCTGACTAAAACAAGTGAAGAAAAAGGGCGATGCTGATAGTGGAAGTTTTCCCGTGGTTTGACGACGGTAAGGGGTGACCTCTTTCCGGTCGCGAATGCATGAGCGGGCGCATGAGCGGCTAAGATTTCTGATGGCTTCCCAGTGTGCCTGTTTCCCTTTCGGAGATTCTGCTCCTTCCATAGAGGCTGAAGGTTCGTCCAGCGGAGGCGAGAAAGAATGGTTGCCTCGTTTGGCTCACTGCCCCCTTCCCCCCGGAAAGCGAGAGGGATTCTATGGTCGACGTGCCAACCATCCCCGTAATTGTCCCACGACATTCCGGGCTCAAACTGACTCTCTAAATGACAACGCAGCTCCTCAAAGCTGCACCCAAGAATTTCTTCGGTCCGCATCTGACTGCTGTTTGTCTGCTTCTTTGGAGGATTGCGGCGCTTCAAGTGTTTGTAGATGGCTGAGCGCATGCACTGCTGCAGCTTGTACAGCACGTCTTCCTTGTACCTGAGTCGCTGTACTGCGTTTCGCCTTTCTCGCCTCGCAGCGAAACCTGGGTTATCTTTTTGGCAATCTGGGCAACTGCTGCGATAACGGTCATGGTAGCAGATCCCACCCCCACGACATTTCTTGCAATAGTATCTTTGTACCCCATGCTCGCAAACCCCTTTCCCTTTGCACTCTCGACACTTGTACCGTTGCCGCCCGTGCTCACATATCCCTTTGCCTTTACACTTGGGGCAGTGGTATCTTTCGCGACCATGCTCACAAGGGTGTTTCCCTCCGCAAGTGGGGCAGAGGTACTTCCGGACTCCGTGCGGACAGTAGTTTGTATTTGTAACGAGCTTCGGTAATATCGATTTGTTTGGCATACTATGGTTGTGACCAGGAGAGCTGACTGGCGGTGATTCTTCGGTGCAGCTGGTGCTGGGGTTAGGGAACGAATTTGTTGTCCTTTGTGATCGAGAAGTCGAAGGCCGCCACACTTCCTGCAGTACGGCATCTCCTTGGGGCAAGGGAACGGCAATAGAGCAGAAGACTCTGGTTCTGAGGTTAGAATGGAATAGTTGATGGGATAAAGGCTCCGAATAACTCAGATCGGTCGCAACCGACGGGCCTCTGCCATTTCCGAATAAATTTGATTTTATGAACCTGACGGGGCGATGCTTGAGGCCCAGGTTGTTGGGCTGGCTTGCAACTGATTGATGACTGCGGACAGGACTGCCGGCAAGGACATGGAACCCTCGTTCGGGAATCGTTTTCCCACCATTCGTGTATTTCGTCTGAGTTATCGATATTCGTCTGTAGGTCAGAGTCAAGGAATGGAGACAGCTCTCTCGTGAGACATCCCTCGTAGATGCGGAGCATCGTTTGAAGATCCGTGTCAGAGTCTTGGAAATTCCCCGCATCTTGGCGAGCGTCTATGCGAGGGCCACGCTGAAGAAATTTAAAGCGAGCCTGTCTGATTGTGCTGTTGAACGTGACGGCCCATATCTACCACCTGATTTGCTTCAATGAGCGCTCTCTAATTGAGACTCATAGTCATGTGTAGTGTAGGCGAAGTGTGAACATGATCGATGTATATGTGCTGGGAATCTTTCTACTTCATTGCATGATGCTCGACAAGCTGCTTCCGTACAAGACTCGACGATTGCTCAAGCTTTGATTCTGTGTCCATGGTTACATATTGAAATAGATGTGTACGTACATATTGCGACGTATTTATTAATATATATGTATACGACATTCATGCATGCATGGTTTTGTATACATGCAGCGTGTTGCAGGGTTGCATGCATGGTAAATTAATCTAACTGTACGTATGTATATGTTATAATCCCGTGTGTGCAGAACTTTTGCCAAAGTTGCGTAACACACCTAATACCTAGTAGGTTAGTGCCTCGACCAGCCGTGCATGTCGCGGTTCATTTAAATGTCCGCGCGCGCGCGGGGCACAAACCTTGATTGTTTATGCGACCGCGCGTGGTATATAGGGCCCTTCGCAGTGTCAGACCGTGAACTGCCCTCTGAGATGCACTCTTGCATACATAGCCGATTATATTTTTATCTAAAAAAAATTTCAGCCGTATATATATATTAAATATAGCCGTTTTGTCAGCCACTTCATTTGCATGTTGCTCCAAAGATGTGCAATCATGCATATATACAATCCACGACCACCAGCACCGTGTCTGCGACTTACTGCTCACACTAGCCTCATTCTTACATTGCTTTCATCTCACTGCGTGATCTCAATGCCTCTCATTCGTTTGCTTTATCCCACTGCACTCCATTCTCTCCTTCCCGCTTGCCTGTGTCATTGCACGATCCTCGTTGTCTGCATGCATCCTGCAGCTCTCCGACTGCCCAACATGATGCGGTCGTGTTAGCTCACTGCGCTGATATGTTCACTTATACAGGTCTGTTGCTCGCATTCGATCATGCATTCACTCAACGTGTATATATCAATCTCTATTCATCTTATCACCGCTCGATCCCACAATAATCGGTTTCACTGCGTGCTTTCGCATGATAATCCACTGCCCTGCCTATTTCGTTTCACTGTTCTCATTGCACCTTTGTACGCCACATCTCTCCCACTGTCATCTAAGTTGCCTCTTCGCCGAGCCTTTCGCGCTCACGTCAGCTCTCACATCGAGTCTCATTAAATCTCAGTCTTCGCAGTTCAGTGCTCTGATTTCAATGCATGGCCTCTTCCCACTGTATTCTCTCTCATGTTTGGTTCTCGCTTTTTTCTGCCGACAGCCATCAACTCATTGCTCTTATGCCCCAGCTATCACCCGGCGCAGACAGGTGGGCATGCAGGCAGGCAGGCAGATATGCCAAACGGCAGAATAGGCAGACCCGTAAAATGAGAGAATGGCACTGGCAGAATAGCAGAAAGGCAGAGAGACATGCAAACACGCAGACATAGGCACTGCCAGGCAGGCAGGCAGGCAGACAGACAGACAGACAGACAGACAGACAGACAGACACACAGGCTACTCTCTCGGTGCCCCTGTTTGCTCACATCTCATCTCTTCACTTGCATTTCAGTTTTCTTATCTTGCCTCTCTCATGCCATTTCTCTCAATTCCGACCTCTTATCCGACCTCTCAGCTGTACATATCTCTACATGCCACCTCACAAACGAACTGTGAGATTCAGAAATCGCAATGATCCCACTCTGCTTCCGTCTTGACGTTTCCTTCCGGCACGACTCAGCGTATTCCTGCCTACCTGCCTGTTGGCTGTCGTGCAGGGATGCCTTCCTGTGTGCCTGACCGCATTCCTAATTTTGTCTTCTTTTCTCAGTGTGCTCAAAGTTCTGCCTCCCTGTCTGTTTGACTGCTTTCTCATCATCCCAGCTAGGTGCCTATTCTGTCTGCCTGACTTAGTCTACTTCCCGAATTTTGATCTTTCTGTTAAACTTTGCCTATGTTCACTGAAAAGTTCTGACTGGGCCGCCCTATCCAAGGACTGCCTTTAACAACTTGCTATCCTGACAACCTTCCACATTTCGCTTTTCCGCTCTTCTATCTTTTCTCCCATCACCTCTTCTGTCCTCTTTATCTGTTCTGTGTTTCTTCTTTCTTTCTGTCACTGCTTTCTTCATTCTCTTCCCCCCTTTCGTTTCTCTCTCCGGACGTATACCTCTTATTTTACATGTTTTTTCATAACAGCGCCTGCAAGTTATTTCAGGATAAGTTTCCTCGACACGATCGTACTCGATCGTCAACATCGACCGCCATTTATTGAACATCGCTCTTTTATACATTTTTTTTATGATGGCGCCTAAATGGTATTGCATGGTAAATTCCCTTGACTTGATCATACTTGATCCATAAGTTGATCATCAACATCGATCGGGATTAATTTATTGAATACAGTTATAAAAAGCTTTTATAATCAAGCTGTTTAAGAAAATTTAGGAAAATTTATACCAGATTACAAAACTTTTTTGACTCACTATTGACCGATCGATGAGTTCCATAGTTGGTACTGTAACACAAAGCATTTTTCAAAAAGTATCCTCTAAGAAAGGTTATAGAATGTGTTTAGCCGTAAGTCTGACGAATTTTAGAACATTTTATGACACAGCTCTTATTGATTGATTGAATACGTAATTTTTTAAAATCATAATGATGTTAAGTGCATTTGGTTCAGTGAATGTGTAATTGATGGATTTGGATACCAATAGTAGCTCAGGAAAAGATTTAGTAATCAGACCGTAATACTGTATGCTTATGTTTTTTAACGTTTTCCTTTAGCCCGTATGTCATAATTAACACACTCACAAGAGTCGGGTGACAAGACCTTAGTCACTTCCGTGCGCAAAGCGCACACACAGCGGCGCACTCACTTGTTATCGATAATTGTGTTGCTTTGCGTTGCTTTGTTGCGCAACAGCATGGGTTTTCATGCAACGCGCACTTAATTGTCGCATTTAATGCCATTTATAACCATACACCTCAACCCAAAGGTATATGCAGGATATTAATTACCTAAACATACAAGAAAAGGAAAAGAAAGCTATATATAAGTGGCAGCTTGCCAGTGTAGAGGCATGTGTCTTTTTGTAAAGGGGGGGTATGCAAATTTTTTAGAGTTAATTGAGCCACGTCTTTGGCCAAACTTTTCAAAATGATTTTTTTTTGTGCCTTGACTTTCAAATAGCTCATGATGTTACAGACTAAGTCCCAGGGCTAGGTCAGGGAGAGGTACTGTCACCGTACCGAATATCCATAAGTGAAATAATAGTGTATTTTAAAACTTTAAAAAATGTTTTAAAATGTATAATTTAATGTAAATTTAGATATTTGACTTAATTTGATAAAATTTATGGATTTGTCGGTTAATAGTCTCTAGCAGTCTCTAACAGTCTCAAAAGTTAAACCAAATTGTATCAAAACATTCTTTTATTCAAATTTTGAACAATAAAAATTGAGACAGATATAAAATGATAAATTAGAAAAAAAAAAAATGAGAAATATAGTTAAACCTAGTAACAAATTATGGATTCATCTTCATTTTATATTAAACTCATAGAGACATAAGTAAATTATGAATCGTTTCTCTAAGTTCTCTTTCATTAGAATAAAACCGAGCACCTTCAATGCCCCTCTCACTCTAAATGATACTAAGTGAATGGATGTGAACAGAACTTGCATGTTATGCCCCGAACTTGGCCAGAGCCCAAGTGGTGTGCTTACTGCCAGTGGCTTTAACTCCCTCAATTCAATTCAAATTCAAAAATTTAAACTTTCTAATAGTATTTTATGATGCTCAACATTATAGCAACAAATTGATAAATGCAAACTTCAGATCTACATTCAGATACATCAAGGTACGTGCAAAACCAGCTGCTAGAGTCATAATTTATTAGCGGTGTGGTCTTACCCCTGCACTGCTTGAGTGCGACAGCCTCTTTTGCACGTCCACAACGTCCAACGGCTGCAGCCGTTGCTTCTTTGCAAAGCATGACGAGGGACGGAACTTTTCCGGGGAGACAGAAACGGGCCCCCCGAACTGCACAGAGCGGATCAGACGTAGAAGGGGCCTCACATGGTTACTGAATTCGGCTGTCTAATCCCTTTCTATACCATATCTATATTTTTTCCTTTTGTATTGATCCGGCTGGTCCTCTCAAAAAGAACTGAAGTCGACCAACAGATGACAGACAACGAAGAGTTCACTTCAGACGCATGAAGATATGTCGGGATGGAGACAGAAGTCGCGTGGGAGCCGGAATTAAGGCGGTGAAAATGGACATGCAGGCACAATGATGCATGAGGAGGGAGGGAGGGACGACACATCGATCAGAAATTTTCGATTCCCATCTTGTCTTCTTCTTCATTAGCTTACCGGGCGCACAGATCGGGTAGGCGGGTGCTTTCCTCCTCCAGTGGTCCCTGCTGTGTGAGGGAGAGCCGCCGAGTCCGTGCTTTGTCTGGCCCCCGTTTCCCCTCCTCCCCCGGCTCTCCTGCTTCCTTTTGTTTCCATGCGAGGTGGACAATAGGAAGAGCCCGCGGTGGCAGGGGGGGGAGCAAAGAGGAGGTTGGCGTGTAAATCCAATTTGGTCAATTGAGCGGGCTTGTGGCGATCGCACCTCGAGTGAGGGATTTCCTGTGTAGACACACCCTTCTTACGATTTGCGTCTCCCTCTTTTGCTTCCCCCTTTTCTCCTGTCTGCTTTGAGATCGGGGGCTGGGCTTCAGGAGACGAGCTCCCGCCAGCTGCCGTCGGTATCTCACCAGACTTTTCCTTCAGCAGGCGGTGTCGGAGTAGCTGCAGGGGCAATGGCAAAACAGCTTTCAAATTCAAACCAAGACGGAGAAGCGAGTGTCAGAAAGTCGAGGGGGAAACAGAGCGACACTGTGTGATACTAATACAACGATTCTGAAAGTAACATGTGAGAACAGTCAGATGACATAGTTTCAGGTCGGCAGAATGACAGACAGAGACTGACAGGAACATGAAAAGACTATGCGATAGTCGAACCGGAAGACAACAACAATATGCAACAGAGTAGCACACAATGTGGAAAGGATCAAAAAGTCTGGCTGTGAGGAACCCCCCATCTGCGGGACGAAGAAAGGGAAGAAAAATATGGAGAACAGGACTTCCTCGCAGCAAACAAATGACTTCAATCCACCCACTCATCTATTGTCAGATAAAAGCAAGCATGCAGATTCGACCTCCCACCTGCTCCAAGAAAATGATGCGGGCCATCAGAAGTTCCCTCGGACACTTCTCAAGAGATTGGAGAACAGGAGAGCCGCTGCAGGTTTTTCAATTTCACATTGCAATCAGCAGGTGCACATGCGGAGTGATGATCTCAAGTCAAAATCTGATTGTGGACCGTGTCGACTCTGTCTGCGGTTTTGTAACTTTCGCAGACATTCGAGACGCAGGCAGAACGTCTCACAATTGGTAAGTGGACACGGTGTCGACTTTATACTTTGCTTAGTTGTTTCAGAAAAGACTTTCACATGCTCCTGCTGCGGCGTTTGTCGATCTTTCAGGCCGCTTCACACACACACACACACACACACACACACACACGCACACACACACACACACACACACACACACACACACACACACACACACACACACACACACACGCACACACACACAGACACACGCACACACACACACAATCGCCCTCCCCCATCGACGGACTGCTCGACAGTCGCGCTCGCGAGTGCTCCTGTGAGAAGTTCTCTCTCTCGTTCCCTGGCCTTTGTGAGTTCTTCGTCCATAGCCTGCATGCAGACGTGAATTAATTGAGTTTCATATTAGACTTTCGTTCGTTCAGGCTGAGAAACGTGAAAAGTATGAAGCGGGGCAAGAGGGAAGAAACGGGGCCTTGTACAGCAGAAAGAGAAATGGCCACACTGAAAAGCGCACTACAGCCAGACATGAAAACAGATCAAGCTGGCTGCTTCGACTTGCTTCGAGAAGAAGTACTTTGCCTTTCATCCGAAGACGCACGAAGAGCCTTCCTCTTCCTTGCACCGAGAATCACATCATGCAGCCCTCCACCTGCTCTTCGGGTTAATTGTTTTCTGCCCGTCTGACCTTGTGGAGCCTTGAAATGAGAGGGGAAAGCTGCAAGCAGGAGGGAGAAAGGGGGAACAGACGAGGGCTACAACAAGAGACCGACACGACATACTGAACGGAAGGAAGTGATGAAATGAACAATTGATCTCCCGATGCAATCAGAAGTAATCTCCAAATGTACATGGCGCGAGGGTCATTGATATGCACAAGGACAAAGATATGGATACAGAGAGAAAAATGAGAGACAGAAAAAGAGACAGATAGGTGTGCAGACATACGCGCAGATACATAGAGACTTCGCTGGATATGGACAGCGAGAAGAAGATACAAGTAGTCTAGTCCCCAGAGTACTGACTCCTCTCATGGCAGTTCCCAGAGAAGCACAGTGAACGGCCCCTTCCTCTGATTGGAGCGCCCTCTTGAGGAACCTGAGAATTCACGGTCAGTGCATTGCATGGTCAGCTGAGGTACGAGGAGAGACAGGCACAAAAATTGCTGTGTTTACACATTGGGGTGAGCAGGAAAACTGTTGAAGGAAGACGTTAATGATATTTGGCAGGAAAAGGAGAACAATTTGGCCAAAAGAGAAGAACACACACATTTGAAACGCATTAAAAAACGGGACTTTCCTTTCTCTCCGTCTCTCTGAGAAGAAAAAGGTCTCACTCATACACTCACTTACTCAATCACTTACATCATGTGTGCGTACTGAGGCCAGCCGCCCCCTCCGCAGCCACTGGAGGGCAGACCTCCCTCTGGTCTGAATGTCATAGCGGTCGTCTCAGGGCTCGGTTGTCCTTCATACCGGAGGGTCATGGCGTCCTCCGACACGACAGAGGACGAAGGGCCTCTGATAGCTCGGCCCTCCAGAAGCCTCAGAGGACGGGGCACAGGGACCTCACCTGCATGCATGGACAGACAGAGAGAGAAAGCGTGACATTACATTAACTCCTTTTCTTCTTCCTTCTTGCCATCAATCGGTCAAGATTCTGGAAGGAAAGCCTACCCTCATCCTGCAAGGATCTCACCTCCCTCCCTCACAAAAGGGAGGGACAGGCATCAATCCAGAAACGAGAAAACATCCATAGGAAAACATCGGGGGGGTACGATGACAGATGATCTCCTATCACAACAAGGGAATCCAGTAACTGCCTTAAGGTGATCCGTACAAAATCTCCTGCCTACCTACCTTCCTCCTCACTCATCTACCTTCCCATCCACCCGCATACCCAACTCACTGACTGACTGACTGACTGATTGACTGACTGACTTACTTACTTGGAGGCTCTCTTTTCGGAACGTTCCCCAACGAGATCTCTTTGAAGACCTCCAGAGTTCTCCTCATGTGGTCCTTCAGCATTCTTTCCCTCTCTACCCTCTCAGCCTCCAGGCGTGCGGCTATTTGCTGATGCTCCTGAGCAAGGCGGTTTTCCCGTAGCAAACTGAACCTGCATACAGGCGGACAGACACAAGAGCGAGAAAAAAGGAACACCAGAAGAAAAACTCTGAAAAAGAGGGGGAGAAGAAAGAGAGACGATGCTGTGTCCTGCTTTGGTCTGACCAGAAGGCCTCAAGGAGCAGAGTAGAGTCTAGATTGTGTGTCTGTCTATACGATCTGCACCTTCGCGAAAGTAATGCTGTCACTCGGGGGTTTGATTCATTCTGGTATGATAGCCTGATGGACTTGCAAAATGACTCGCAAGACCATGTTTTTGGAAAAACTGTTTGTCACGAGACAAAAATGACTCCCTGGCTGTAAAATGAGACTCGCTATTGCATCAGTAGCGCTGCAGTCCTTGAAAGCAATGGGACGGTCCTAGCGGTCTCTCTTCAGTCAACCCACTCACCCAGACTTCGCAACATTAATCAGGACGTCTCATTTACAGTGAAACTTTCCGTTCCTCTCTTTTCTCCCCCCATTCTGTCTTCTCGTTGGAAGGCCAGACTAACCTCTTCCGATCCACCGCTGAGGGTGACTTCATCAGTTCACTCCCTCCCCCTGCAGTCTGGGGCGTCTGCAGGCTCATTTTGGATGAAGCCTCTGCCATCGCTCTGCTGAAGGGAGAAGGCGCAGCGGGGCTACTCGGAGGATCGTGCAGGGAGACCCTGTGGGGTGTCACAGGGGGTCCCCTTTCACCCAGAGCCCCTGCTGCTGTTAGGGCCTTGCCTATAGCAGCTCTTCCTGAGAGAGCGACCTCTGCCGGTCCCTCAGGAAGCCTCGAGAAGCCATCCGAGGGTGCCAAATCATCCCCAAGGACACGCACAGACAGAGGGGCGCCTGTAGCTGTTCGTGGCGTCTGAGACCGCAGAATAAGTTCGAGGTTCAATCGGTCTGCAGTGGGAGCTCCCGACTCAAATTCGATCTCTGACCCCTCCAATTCGTCTAAATCCACCCCATGCTCAGTGAGGGCGTCTTCAGCCTCTAGACCCTCAGATCGACGCGCACTCGCCGGCTGGGACCGCACTGATTTGTCAAAAGCCACAAAGGACACACCGAGGGGATACATGCTCCCCACACCTCCTGTGATGCGGTTTCCAGTCACTTCGAGACCCTCTGTGACCTGACGGCGAGTACGCCTGTCCTTCCGTTGTCCCTCTGGCGCATGTTCCCTCTCCGTTCCCAGGGGATATGCGATCATGTTGGGAGACCCCCATTCACTTGCAGTGTCAATTGGCACAGGCTTGCCTGCATAGAACGACCTCTTTCCCGGATGTTGACCGGCCACGAGACCTGTCTGACCGAGTCCCGAGTTGGCATTCAGCCTGTGGACGTCAGTCAAGGGGGAGGGGACGGATACCTGCTGCCTAGTGGGTGATTCTCCCACTCCTTCTCCATGAACCCCCTGCTGGATTTCACCTTCTGTGCCGTGCCCCTCGTGTGCTCCTCCGTTGTGTTCGGATTCTAGTGCCGCCCCGCACTGTTGGCAGGACTCTAGGGATAGACCGAAAAAGTCAAGGGCCTTCCGTAAATGCCGACGGTGCAAATCAGCGAGGGAGAGGTCCTCAGAGGAAGCATCTGCGTCGTCTTCCTCCGACTCAAACGGAACCTTTCGGGCGGTCGGGACACTCGCGCCCCCTCCATCTGCTCCCTCAGACCGCAAAGTGATGCCGTCTCCAGCCTCATCACCTGAGCGAAACTCGGGATGGACGGGGTCGTCTCCTGACGCAGACGAAGAGGAATTTTTTCCTCCACTCTCCTTCGCCTCGCTCTCCTTTCCGGCACTTTTCCTTTCCCCCCCGCTCCCCTGATCTGCGCTCTGACTGAGTACTGCACTTTCCTTTCCACTCCCACTGGCAACCTGGCTGCCTGCCTGCTTGTCGCTCCCTGACGGGTCCCCCTCCTCTTTTTCTTCTTTGTTGCTAGATTTGTCCCCGTCCCTGTTGCTGTGCTGACTTGCCCTTTCCTCCTCTGCCTCCAAAGTCTCTGAAGAGGACGAAGAGGAAGAGCTGAAGGATGAGGACGAACCGGATGATGACACGGGCTCTCTTTCAACCAGCCCTCCTGCACCTTTCCCACCGACAGACTCGGATTGCGAGTGCCTCTGCTGCTGCTGCTGTTTCTCGTCCATGCTCCTTCCAGAATTTTCAGACTGCACAGATAGAGTTGCATTGGTGCATGAATTGGCGAAGGGGGCACATCCACTCATATGGAGGGAAGAGTGTTTTTGCTTCTGCTATACTGTTTCAATTTCAAACAGAAAGACAACTGGGTAGCAATTGTGTACATCGGCACCGCGTTTCTTTCTGTTCCTGATACTTCTTCCTTTCTGCTTGCAAAGGAAGAAGAGACGGAAGCCTGCGGAAGAAGAGACTGACTAACCTTCGATGACGGCTCGCCGCTCTTCCCCTCCCCCTCGCTAGAACCGGATGAGGCAGAAGCTTTGTCAAACATACCACCAGCCCCAGCCTGCACATGAAGGAGAGAGGCGGAGATTCGGCACTGGCGTAACAAAGAAATTAAGCGAACAAAAGAATACAGTCTTGAGTTTCCAGAGAAAGAATAAAATTGCACGAGACGACAGAAGTCTCGTGAGAGGCCCCAAAGTCAAGGAGGCCGCCAAAACAACAACAAAAAGTTTGAGGTGCAGCGTCAATCAAGAAAGCAATTGCCTTTTCGGGCTGTTGTTGTTGACTTGAATTGACTGGACTGCTTGCATGAGCCACTAACATTTCGGAGTTCTTGAAGGAGCATTTCGAGCGCGTGAGAGACAGACTGCAAGCAAGGATGCAAGGAAGGAAGGAAGGAAGGAAGCACGGAGGTTGAATTGAAGAATCATGGGGGGCATGAGGAGACTGACCACAAAGAACTGTAGAATGAACTGTAAGCAATGATGAGCGATAGGCTTTTTTTTTCAAGTCCCTGGCACAGACTGCTGCTGAAGGACAGGGCGTTGACTCTTGCAGATGGATTTTTGATGAGGAGCTCGATCGATCCTGTACATTGTGTGAGCTGAGAGCGTGACAACGACAGCGAAAGACAGGAGCTCACCGAAGAGAACACGCCATGAAGAAAAAATGGAAGACACCACTCTCATTCAGTTTTCTTGTGAATTTTGGCAAGCCAAAAGACAAGGCACTTACCTCTTTTGCTTCCGTTGGCGCATCTCTCCCATCCGACACCGCCCTCTGCAGCAAACAGGAAGTCAATTTGTTTGTTTGAATGGATCTGTACTTTCTTCCCTGTAAATATTCATGAGTCATGCATGATATATAGGTGAATGCATCTGTAACCCTCGTGAGAACATCTGTAATACTCGGCTGAGCATCTTTCCATTTGAGAGAACCAGTGACACTCTGCTCTCTCTCCTTTTCTCGCTTTCCCGCATTTCCAACAAATCTGGGCACCAGAAAAGACCCGTCCATAAAAGGATAAGTCTCGTTCATTGCAGTGGACTGCTTTGAGAAAGAAAAAACGACATTTGGAAGGAAGAGGGAGGGGGAGAGAGAGAGAGTTTTGAGTTTCTGACAGTGCATGAGTGTTGTCGCATCAGAATAAGCGGAAGTCATCCCGCACCTATGAGGGAAAAACAACAGTACGCCCTTCTTGAATGCTGACCATGATATCCAAGAAAGACGTTCTGAAGAGGTCCAAAATAGATTTGAAATTCGACGCTACTTCATCAAGTTCCTCCTCCCTGGCTGGGCCGCCATCACTCTGCTGAAGCGGCCTCTCTTTCTCTGGGCTGATTTCCACTGGGGCATGTGCTTGCGTAGTGTCCGCAGCAGGAGAAGCAGGCTGGTTTTCAATAGTTTGTCGAGTCTTGTCCTCCTCCTTTGGCTCATCAGTCTGGACTCCACTCTGCTTGAGCTCAACGGGGGGTTTTGTGACGGCGCTACTCGTCTGACTGTCTCTGGCACTGCCGCTACCACCGTTGCTCTTGCTACTGCCGCTGCCCGAGTTTGAGTTTGAGTTTGCTTCACTGGACGAAGTCTTGGATCCCCCTGTGGGCCCCTTTCCCTGGAGACAGAGGAGAGGAGAGCGAGCACAGGAGGGGAGGGGAAGGGAGGGGAGGGAGCTCTTGAGTGGAGGAGAAGCGAAAAGGACACAAGAAACAAAAGGAATAGGACAGGAGGATTTTCTTGGATCGTGAACGCGAAGTGATGTTTTTTTGGGGGTCTGGCTTCAAAAACCGTTGCCAAATAAGCAAGAGTGGCAGAAAAGGATCATAGTACCGTTGAACGCGTCGTTAGATCTTCATTGTACACACCTCGGGGCGTGGGTATCGACTACGATGAATCCACATGCAAGGACAACACAAATCGATTCCAAACTTGCATTCTGCAAATGAAACGTCCCACTTCCTCACTGACCCCTTTGCTAGTTGTTTTCCTTCCCCCCCTGCTCTTCCCGGAAGCGGGTCCTGCCGGGTCGTTTCCGGTTGCGTCTTCTCCCTGTATCCAGAATCCCGCTCACGTGTCAATTAAGCACAGGCAGACGGTAGAAAAAAGGTTGAGAGAGACGAAATAGGACCAGGCATGCATGACGACAATCAAAGGCAAAGAAAGACTTCCTCCTCACCACATGAGACAGAAGTACCGGGACTGAGCTTCCAAACGCTCTTCCTGAAGTGTGCTGATGAATGAAAGTACTCTGAAAGGCCAGGGGAGCCGAGACTCATTTTGTGACTTTTCGGTCCCCGAAAAACAGTGTTTCGAGTCCGTACCTCAGGTTGCTGAATGGACACAGAGGGGGCAACTTGCGAGCAGGTCTGTTGTATGGTTGACATAGTACATACAACTGAGATAGTACATACAACTGAGTGAATCAAGAACTGACCTGGGATGCAATTGCAGCTGCAGCCGCTGCTTTGTTTGCCTTCTCTCTTTCCTTGTCTTGTTTCTCCCACTCCTTTTCCCTTTCCTTCCGTCTCTTCTCCTCGGCCTCTCTCTCCTTCTTCATTTCTTTTTCAAACTTCTTTCGTTCTGCGTCCATTTCCTTTTTGAGGGCCTCTTTCATCTTGGCTCTCTCCTCTTCTTCAATCTTCTCTCTGCTCAGTTCCTTCTCCACACTGGAGGCCTTGTCTGTTCTGCTCTCATTTTCCTCTGAGGAGGCCTTTCCCCCGAGATCCCCAGCGTCCTTGAAGGCAGTGCTCGAAGAGGGAGAGCTCGAGTGCTCGCTCCTTTCGTCCTTCTTCTGCAAGGGAACAACAAAGAAGGATCGTGAACCCTCAGAATAAAATAAAACCTCCGTGCCCTCTCTCAGCTAAGTGCACAGCGTTCTGGTGCGGGTCTTCAGAGTCTCAACATCTTTCTCTCTCTTTCTCTCTCTCACACACACACACACATAAATATATACACACATACACATACACACACAAACACACGCACACCAACACACGCACGCACGCACGCACGCACGCATACATAAATGGATACACACAGTCACTGGTACTTACGCACGCACTCACCAACCAGCTCACGTTTCCATTTCTTCAACGAGCAGCCACAGATTCATTCGTGTATACTGCAATCACTCAGTCCGTCTGCTCTGTACGTTTGTGTCTGGCGGCCAGCCTGGCTCTGTGTTGCGGGGGAACAGTCCAGGGATAGCGATCCAAAGAGAGAAGCAGCAATGCATTCACATAAAAGCCCTGACCTTTCCTCTGTCGCGACGATGCTGGCCCTGCATGCACAAAACGAGAATCTGGTTTTTGTAAGCAAGAGAAAGAGGACATGGGATAAGGACAGAGAAGCCGAACTCTTTAGTCAACGTGCGAGGGACTGCACATGCGTGTGGGCTGGGTGGGCAAAGTGAGTGAGCGGCCGTGCGTAAATGACGTTAGCTTAATTCGAGAAACAAGGAAGACTGTTTTCGGTTTCCTGGAAAGTCTGATGGAGAAAAATCTTAGAACTCCTTGTTCTTAGCTTCTCTTCTCTGTCCGTCTTTTTTTTTTCTGTGTTTGGTATTTCATCAGATTCAGAATGCGTGCTGCGAAAGGTGTTTCCCGCGTCAAATTGACTTGCTTCTGTGTGCATGTCAACAATCTGACCTCCAATGCCTGAATTTTTTCCAAAAATCGTCGCTCCTGCTCCTTCATTTCCTCCTTGTGCCGCTCCTCCTGATCGTTCATCTTTCGTTGAAGTGACTGTGGACGCACGCACACAGAGAGAGAGAGAGAGAAGGCACAGAAGAGAAAGAGATAGAGTGAAAGGGCAGAGAGACAAAACATACCGTCTGATCATAATTCAGACATTCAAATTGATAGAACATCTCTCAGAATTCTGATTCCAATCTTCGCGAACGCACTCCGTGCATAAATGCGTTTCTGAATGAAAGGTAACACCCACTGTCATCCTCTTGAAAATGTAAGCCGTCGTTTGCGTATCATCTTCTGCGGCCGCTTGGTTCTCGAGTGGTCAGAGGTTGTCGGAGTTTTCGCACATGTCGAGCTGTGCCAGCTCTACAAGTGCCTTCAGACGCTTGCATGAGCTTCTATTTTTTTTTTCTTTCGGCCTAGTGACTGCAGGATAACGTGACTGACCTTGATTTCCCTCAGCTCTTTTGTGTTCCCTCCTTTGCTCTTGGTGGTGCTCTCCAGTTCCCTCTGGGTCTTCAAACTTGCTTCCTTCGCCTCTTGTGCTTCCTTGAAATCATCAAACTCTTTCTGCATCCCACGAGGAAGACAGGGCAGGGCAAATAAATAAGACCATCAGAAAGTCCTCGGGCTGTTTGTGAACACGATTCTGCAGGTAGGCCACAGAAAATGCGAGTGTCAAATCAGACACCTCACCCCACTCCCGTCTCTGTGGCCCTTCAATCATCTTATCAGTCTGCCTTCTCTTCCTTCTCTGTTCTTCCCTCTGGACGCACCTGCAGAGCCTCTTTTTCTCTTGCCACCGCTTCGGTGCGCTCTTTCTCTTCCGCCACTTTCAGCTGCTGCTTCTCGAGAGACTGCACGCACGCACAAAAGCACGCTCGGAGGAAGGGAGGGGAGAGGGGGAGGGTAAGCCGATCGGTCGTGAACACACAGACACATCCACTGACACACGCACATACATTGAGAAGTCAGTCATTCGCTGAATGAAAACGCTCGATTCAGCGAAAAGACTCTCACGTCAGCGAATATGGAGGCTTCTTCTACTCTACCTCGATTCTATCGCCGACGGGACAAACACGTCACCAGAGGTGAATTGGTACGGGAGACAGAGAGCCGAGGGCGAAGAGACAAAGAGGCAAACAAACAACGAAACAAAGAAACAGAGAAGCAGACGAACGAACCTCTTTGAGGGACCCAAGTTTTCTCTGCAGCTGTTCGAGTTGTGCATTCATTACTGCAGGGTTGCGCGTTCCACCCTGTGCTGCCTCCGTGGTGTTCTTTTGGGACTGCAGGCAGGCAGGCAGGCGGGCGGGCGGGCGCACGAACAGACCAGAGAGACGTGAGCTTTTTCACCGATCAGATAATTAGAGAGGCACAGCAACTGGAACAGCTAGGAGCATACAGAAGCAGATAGACAGGCGGGGACAGGGCATAGGAAAAGGAGGTAGTAAAACAAGATAACAAAGAAGAATAGAGGAGAAAACAAAAAAGAATATAGAAACAAACAAAAGAGGAGCGGAGGGGAGACGAAAAGTAAACAAAAACGGTTACAGACAGGCTTCAAGTAAAGAGGAATCTCTTCTCGATTCTTTTCTGTCATTTCGCAGAAGTACCCGATTCTTTATGAGGGACAAGAATGGACTTTGAACCATGCATTTCATTTGATTCAATTCCTGTCGTTTTGGTCGGTCAGTCCGTTGGTTAAACTGTTTTTCAGTCTCCCTGCCTGCCTGCCTGCCTCTCTGTCTGACCTTTTGAAGAGCCTCCTGAGAAAATTCGGCCTCGATGGAAAAGCTGATCACCTGCAAAAGAAAAGAGGAGTCAGGCGTCTTTCTGAGGCACCGCAGTGTCAGCGACGTGATCCAAAACAAGCACTCCCCTTAGCCGCATGCACAGGCATACGCCAGACGCCCTCTGGTCACTAGACGATGTCACCAAAGAAGAACAACTGCTTCTTTTCTTTGCGTATCTGCCCGTCTGTAAATCCATCATGGGTCGGGAGGAATCCGTTCCACCCTTTGCAGCGGTATGCAGTCACTCACTTACTACTCACCTGAGGCCTGATGGACAGTTTGTCTGGGTCTGGAGGAAGGGGGCCGAAGTCCGTTTGGATGCCGAATTCCTCACAGGGCTTGTTGTTCTGCTCGTGGAGTTTCTTCTCCAAGTCCTTGATGCGCCCCAGGAGGTTGCGAACTTGAAATTGTTTCTCGACCAGCTGAAAGGGAATCAAGGGGAAGAAGGATCACGGGAAGGGAGCTATCAAAAAGGGGGTTTAAAAATGCATTCATTTTTTCATTCTGTAAACTTTGCCTGCCCACAGCCGGCCGTCGAGTTCCTTTCCTTCATCTTTCTCTTCGTTCTGTTTTCATTTTATCATCCATCCATCATCCCGGCTTCCGGCTTTCTGTATTGAGTTCTGCGGGGAATCAACTGAGAACTTGAGCGGATTCAATGTGGATCTCTCAAACAAACAAGAGAGACGGCAGCGGAAGCGAATGGGAGAGCAAGGGAGAAAGAGGGACAGAAAGCGGGAGAGAGGGAGAGAGAGACCGGGAGGAAGAGAGGGACAGGAAGAAAACAACGCACCTACCTGTCGTTTTCGTTCTTCGCTCTCGACCATCAAAGTCTCTGAGTGGAGTTCCAATCGTTCCACTCGTGCTCGCGCCTTTCTGAGTTGTTCGAATGTGTCCCCTCCAGCATCGTCTTCGTCATCCTCGTCTTCCTCTGCCGGCAGTCCCTTGTCTCTCTCCCAAGTCTGCGTTCGTTCATCCGGCCAGACAGGAGGAGTCAGAGGGATGGATATTAACACACGAGGAGAGAGAGAGAGAGAGATGGGGGATGAAGAGAGCGGCGGGCAGGCAAGGAAAGGTTTCTTTCTGGCTGCGGTCTTTTCTTTTGCCCTCAAACAGAGCAGAAGATCGTGAGGAAATGCAAACAGGGTGCTCATTTGAGGGGATGCACATGCACATGCAGCAGTCTAGCTACCCCCTTTGTCCCCGACATGCAGTCCCACTGACTGACTGACCGTGGAGAAGAACGTGACGTTCTCAAAGTCCTCCATCGTCACTCCCCTCTCTGCAGCCACATCGAGAACCTTGGAGAGCTGCCCTCTGAGGAACTGGAGTTCCGTCAGGTACTGGGTCCGCAGTTTGTTGAATTTCATGGTGAAGTCGTGAACAGCCTTGCTTGAGGAACTGCGCGCATAGACACCGTCCCATAGATAGACAAGAGACATAGACAGACAGACAGACAGACAGTAAGAGAGAGTTTCAC
>JAHBMJ010001803.1:25000-26262 GCA_018398765.1 Chromera velia
GGATGAATGGGTCTGTCTTTCAAGGAGGAAAAATTCCGGCTGAAGTCGCTGGATCTCACTTGTAAATTTATTAGATTTGTTGGACTTGGATGAAGGAATCAGAAGGATCTTCTGCTAGATCTGCTGCCCGTCTTTGATAATCCGCGGCATGTCCTGACATTTGTTGCGCTAGCTGTCAATAATCATTGCCTTTTGACTATCAATTAGACATTTACGATCTAGTTTACGATACACTGTTGACTAGACTGTTGACTGCTAGTATCTTGAATTTTATTGACTATGCCTCAATTTTATTGTTCTAAAATCTACAGTAAAAGAGTTTTATTCAATCATTTTGTTAATTCAATTGTATAACATAAGAATTACATATCCTGTGGTATAGCGTTCAAGTTACTAATTTTTGTAATGCGTCAATTCTTGTTGTAACGATCTGCATACACCTCATAAGGGTGCTTCTCTGCCGCCTTTAAGTTTGCAAACCCTTGTACTGCTTCTTTCTATTCCTCTGCTTTCTTCCGCTATCTTCCGCAAAAAAGTTCTCTCTCCTTCTTGTGTTCCTACTTCTGCGCCAAGATATGTTTTTTTCTAATTTTTTTTCCTTCAGGCATCACGTTGATTTTAAAATTTTTCTTTTCGAAAGACTTTTTCAACTTTCACATTTTTTTTCTTCGTTCTACCTTTTATTCAAAGTGTTTCCACAGATAAGTGTGATGCTAGCTGTCCTGCCATATAACTAGAGGAGACGGCAATATAACTGAATCACCTCACATCCATTCATCAACTTACAGAAGGAGTCTGTCCAACTAGGGTAGAGTCATCAGCTTCCACCTGTTCAAATCAATCTATTGACTGTCAATGAAAGAATATTTCCTACGCATGTACATAGCCTTTGAATCCATACTGCCCTCCAGTCACACTCAAACTCGAGAGGCCCAAAGCAAGTCAACATCAACACAATCGACTCAAAGACATACAAAAATTCTAACCTGCCACAGCTAACCATCACTGTCACTCAGTCATTTACGAAATGATCAGCGCTTAGCTAGTTACGCTCGATATGTCATACTCCACATTGAAGCAAGCTCGCTGAATCAAGTCAGCCTTTCAAGCATGCTCTTCAATTCAGTCTATCTGTATGCGTGCCTCAGACCGCCACGCTTCATCGCGCGTCTGGATTCGTAGGGCGCTTCTTGAAAATGTCGTGCGCCGCCGCCACCTGGGACCTTTAGGCGGACTGAGCCTGGGAACTTGCAGGGGCGGCG
>JAHBMJ010001804.1:0-25934 GCA_018398765.1 Chromera velia
ACACACACACGCACGCACGCACACACACACACACACACACACACACACACACTCACACACACGATTCTTCACAAGGATTGAGCCACAACTAGAGACAACGCGACCCAACCAGAAAAGCCCTTCAGTGCACACACAAGCTGGTGGAACAAAAATGTACCTTGAGGAAAGAATTGTACGACAACAGCCCTCTCTCAGATGAACCGTGGTCGGTCCAGCACGGAGAGGAGACCCACAAACAAGCAGAAAGGAAAGGGACTGTCGAAAAGAAAGGAACGCAAAAAGACGATCTTGAAAGGATTGGCAAACAGACGGACATACCAGCAAACCGAACATTGGAATTTCTGGTACAATTTCCCATTGAATAACATGAGAGAGGTTCTGCGATCAAAAACCAACCAAATGATTTGCATCTCCTGTGGTAATTTCATTTCGAAAACCTCTTTGTTGAATTCCTCGAAGAACTTTGCAGCCAATGTCTCCTTCTCCTTCGCAAATTTGCGGTTGTCCTGGACCTCCACTGGATCTCTCCCCTGCCCACCCATTCTTCCACCCCCCACCCCCCTAGTGAAGGGGGTCCCAGGAAAACCAGAGGTAGGGGGGAGACCCCCCGGAGTCCTCCCGACTGGGGTCATGGGGAAGGGCAGGCCGCTCCCATCTGGTGCAGAAGGAAGGAAGGAAGGAACACAGGGAAGAATGAGGAACGGAAGGCAGAAGGAGGGGAGGGAGGGAAGAGAGAAAAATCAAGGGAGGAGTGGAGGCAGGCGTAGAGGGGGCAGGGAAGGAAGCAAGGGAAGGGAAGAGAAGGAACGAAGGGAGGAAGGGAGGAAGGAAGGAAGGAAACGGAAAACCGCGCGTTGCACCGATCCGAGATGACAAGTGCTCTCACCTCTTTCTCCGCCGTCTCCATCTCCATAGGAAGGATACAGAGGAAGGCCCCCCCCCTCCTTGTCTCGGTTCTTCTCTTCAAAAAGAGGAGAGAGGCCCCGGACGGGACTCGGCAAGGGCCCTCTGCGCCCCCCTCCAAGAAGACTTGCTGGAGCCCCGCCTCCATTTCCTCCACGTGGGGTGAAGAAGTGCCTCTCCTCCCTTCGTTGTGTAAGGGGGGAGAGACGGAAGGGGTCGGTGCTTTCTCTGCTGTTCCGACTCTTTGTGTGTTTTCCTTTTGAGAAGACGAGGGACGGTCGTTCCTGTGCAGATGTGCGCACACCCACAGCGACAAGACCATCGTCCCCTTGGCGTCTCCCCCCTCTCGCACGAGGGGTGCGTTTCAAGTGAGGGGTCTGGAAGGCAGTTGGGGGGGGGCGGGGGGGAGGGGAAGCAGGGGCGTCGGAGGGCTGAATGTTGAGATTCTGAAGACCTTCAGTCAGAGAGTCAACAGACGGATCGACAGGCTTCCCCGTTGCCTCTACATTCCCTTTGGTGGGCTGTCTGACAGTCAACCCCTCCTTCTCCTCTGCCATGAGACCGTCTGCACCCAACGCATGCACAACAGCGGCAGACCAGGGCGTACCGTTCACCCCCGGTTGTGCATTGAGGAATTCATTCTCCTCGTCCGCCGTCTCCAAAAGAATTCCGCGGCCCCCTCGACGCACAGGGGTCGGGGTGGAGGGCTCTAGGATGTCCCCTTCCTCGAGGAAGACTCTCCTGGGCGTGGCCATTTTTTTTCGACCAATCTTCAGAAGAGTGCGGGGGGGCTGGAGGGGACTCTCGGCTTCGTTATCAACACCGATGAGGGTACGCACAGGGGTGGTGATGTTTTCCTTTTCCTTCATGGGTGTGACTACAGGGGTTGGGGTGAGACAGGCTGTTGACTCAGGAGGCACTTTGACAGGGCGGGGGGTAGTCGGTTCCTTCTGTGCAAACTCCCCAAAACCTGGCGTACCAGGGCCGTCTTTATCTTTGTGTCCATCCGTCTGCTGTTGTAGATTTTCTTTCTCAACTTCGTTTTCTTTGGAACTAGAGGACTGTTCCATTATTTTCCCCTTTTCTTTCGCCTCTGCGGAATTCGATTCCTTCAATTTGAGGATTGGATCCTTCTTTCTGGTGGCCTTCTTCTGCACCTCCGTCTTCTGCTTCTCCGTCTCTTCTTTGTCCTCCTCGACCCGTGCTGTCGCTTTCGTCTTTGCACGTCTAGCTCTGGTTGGCATCATTTGGTCTGGTGAGAGGACACTGGGAGGCTCTTGGCTGTGCGCTGAGGTCTGCGAACCAGATCACAGAGACGAAAAGGAAGAAAGAGGACAGAAAACACGGTGCACAGCCAGTAAGAGATCCTGCGGATTGTGGAGTTAGGGTCGACAACGCTCCCTGTGATGGCCTCATTTAATCGGAAAACAAATCAACAAAAGCAAATCAACAATGACGTACAACGAAACTTCTGACATTTCCTGGCAATGATGTTAAAGCAATACCCAACTGGCGGGAGGATGGGATGTTCTGAGGGGAATATGGTGGAAAGTGACTGCATGGGGATGTCTGGGGAAATCTGGGGAAGATTGGTGCATGGAAAATTAAATCGAGTGACTCGTCATTCGCGCGATTCCCATCGAAAAATTGCCAGCGTCCCATGGCGTGGGGAGTGCAAAATGCGGGATGCCTTTTGCAACAGCTGTATATACTGCTCCCACCACTCACAAAGTGTCACACAGAGGAATGTTAGCTAGCGTCGCTAGGAGCGCACGATCGAAAGAAGCTTCAAAAAGTGGACCTCACATTTATGCTAAGATTATGCATACTCAGGGGTACTCAGAGGCTCTTTTTAAGATTCTTTTTCTATTGCTGTTGATTTTAGTTAATTTTAGTTGATTTTGTTACTGATGGTACAAGTAACTACTAGTAATGTGCTGTCCCTGACCCTGCTCATTCCTTGATCTGCTTCGACATGCTACGACATACTTTTATCCTCCTTCATGCTTTTCGTGATTGTGAACGTTTTCTCACTCAAAAACGAAAGAAGCATTGCTAACTACAGCTAACAATGCCTAACATCAGCTAAATACAGTTTCGATTAGTTTCGACAGACCCCGAAGTACCCCAAAGCTGGGGTCTGATTATGACTCTAATATTTCAATGTATTTCAATGTAGCTGGCAAACGCTCCGCCCGACTACCTCTCGTGAGAAAAAGATATACTAGTAAAAAAAAAATTTTAAAAAAAAAAAATAATCAATAAATCAATTGATCAATTAATCGATCAATCATGCAACTAAATATAGCTGTCTAAGTTATGATTGTAGTTTATTGCTAGGTTGATTGCTAACAACTATTACTAGCTTGATTGTTCAAATTCTTTCAAGTTTTTTCAAAGTGAAAAGTAGAGTTTCACCTCTCTGAATCCTCTGTGGATTCTATGGGTCTTCCCAGGCCACGAGTCGCTAGCCAGTCTAGGGACTCCCTCGGCAACTGCTAAATACTTCAGTAGTCCTGGCCACTACACCACGCAGTGACCACTATCTAGAGGATCACCGATCCCTAAGATGTACACCGATACAGATGGTCAGAAAATAAATACTGTCAAGTTTCTTCACCAGTCAGTCAGTCAGTAGACCCCCACAGTCTACTTAAAGCTCTTGCTGGTGGTTTTGTGCAATGGTCAGCGCACAAGTTACCACAGACACACACAGGGCAGTACACAGATCCTACACGTGCGGCAGGGGGAGCGGGTCAGAACGATAGAGTGGTTGGGTTTGGAAGGGTTCTGGCAGGGGTCTTCTGACGAGCTGAGGCCCTGAACGTGCATTTCTGATCTAAAGACATGACAGAGCAACAAAACAAGGAACACTTTGAAAACGATGAGTGCAGCAGCAGTAGCGATTGCGACAACTCCATTGGCCTAGTCCAGCGTATGCCAACACTGTAGCAAACAGTGTAAAGACTCCAGATATCTCAACCAACACCTTCGAGCGTGCCTGCAGAGGCATGAAGACCTCGAGAAAGAGTTTCGCGAGAAAAACTAGAGACTGATCCAGCTGCTTGAAAACCAAAACAACATGGTCCACATGCAAAAACAGATGACTGACCTCAAAGACGAGGTTCTATAGCGAATGCAGGATATGCTTTCACAATTTCTGCAGGAACACCAGCGGACTGAACAAGCTCCAGCTCCTCTGGCGCCCAAGGTTTCTCCTCCCGAGCCAATGGGCGAGACAGTTACGGTCGTTTTCTCCAGGAACGACAGGCGCCTCTTAGAGCCTCTTCCATGTAAAACGCCATCACGGTCACCGTACAGCGCTCCTGCAGTGCCAGCACAGGACGACACTGAGGCTACTTCAGTAGTCACCTTTCATTATGCCAGCAATGCAGTTCATGGAGAGAAGAAAACAGAAAGCTACAAGACGAAGATGTCGCCTCAAGGCGGGGACAGGAGACCGACAACAGCCGATAGAGGAACGGATACCAACGACCTTTTGAAACTCACTCTGCCGCCGGCTGTTTCTCTTACAATGGAGGCAGGAACACAAACCAAAAAACCATCTATAAAAGACGCAGAAATTCAGATGGACATCGACGACAACTCGAATGCCTTTCTGTCCGGAGCCGCTGAGGAGGGCATCGTTTCGGGAGGAATTTCTTTCAGCACGGAAAGAGAGGAGAACGAAACGATCATGCTAGACCTGGTGCCGTCCAGTAAGGAAGATGATCACCATATGCCGGCTGACGACAACTCCGAGTCGGGCCTTCCAGAAAGTGGGCCTTCCTTGTTGGTGGCGGCAACGGAGTAGCCTGAAGTGCTACCTGAAGGACAAACAGAGAAGGGATCCGAAAGACATCACCACGATACGATGGAACAAGCAGTCTTTTCTTTTGAAGCGGACCAGCCTGTTCATCAGACTGAAGGAACTTCGCGCTTGAGTCAAGAAGGAAGGGGCCATGAGGTTTACAAAAAAGACATGACAGCAGCAGCAGAAGTGGTTGAGGGCCTGAATGAATTGCTCTTTCTTAGCGATGACTCTGTAAGCAGAGGTCTCGATAATCCGACGGCGGCACTTCATCTCGGACAGTCTTCCCTTACCAAACAAACAGGAGACATGACACCAAGAAGCCCAGTGTCATCGGCATTCCAAGAAGAAACTGAAACAAAAGCGGAGAGCAGCTGGAAGTTTGATCCAGTTTTGGCCGTGCCGCCAGCCGACCGCGAAAAAAAAATTGAACTCATTCCAACACGGCCCCACAAGAGTGCGAGAGGCCCAATCGGGACCTGGACGGAGGAACTCGGCTTACCGGTTATCACAGGCGACGCCACAGTGATGCCGTCTCCCATCAAGCAACTGCAGCAGACCAAAGAAGAGATCATGCTGTGTGAGTACGTGTCGCAAGAAAGCGAGTCGTTGCTTCAACGGAAACTACCCTACCTCACTAACAGGGGAGGCGTATATCGTCTGTTTGCTGATGAGCAGCCAGACTGGCATACTTCTATGTCCAAGCTGGACCTGACGGAGAAAGAGGCAGTCATAAACTCGCTGCGGAGCAAAATGCCCAGCTACACTGCCGCCGAGCCAGTTAACTTCGAAGTAGACCACTTACTGAATGCTCTGGACCGCGACAACGGGCTGCCTTTAGCACTTCTTCCACTCAAAGACCTCTTGACCCTAAATGGAGGTGTTTTTTCCAATGCGCACGGACACCCAAACATTGTGTACATTCCAACCTCAATGCAATCCCACACGTGGAAATCCATCAACAACAGAGACACATACGTTGATCCCTGGGAATTCTGGCGGATCACGCGATGTACTGCTGGAGAGAAGAAAATATGGATTCAAGACAACCGTCTCGAGACCATTGGGAAGGACTTTGAAGATGAATTGCGCGGAAGGATAGAGAAGACACTCAGTTTCTTACTGCACCCGCTGAAAGTCAACTCGGACGACCTGAGGTACACATCCAGTTTATGCGACCTCCTCCCTTTTCTCAAAAAGAACGCAGAGATCCGACAGCTCCTCCAAAACCTGTATACCCACCAGGTTTGCAAACTTACTGAAGAGAAGCGTGATCGAAAGGAATGGAGGAACCAGAACGTTCATGGGCTCGAACGACCAGATATCGCCCGACTCCCCTCCCGGAGACCATACGGGTAAGCCTGAGAACGTCAAAACGTGGAAGAAGTGGAGAAACCAGGAAGAAGAACATGAAGAGCTCCACCACCAGCTAGTACGGATATGTGTGATCATGAAGCTCCATCCGAGGGAAACAAAAGAAGAACGCGAAAAGCACATGAAGTTCATCCGCAAGCTACTGTATGTGGCTTTCGATAAGTGTGGAGACTGACGTTGTAGCTCATGTCGGTAGCATGACTCAGCTGTATACAGCTGGTGGCAGCCTGGCTATTCAGTCTGGTCATGACAAGTGATTGATTGACCTTGATTCAAAGACGATCGGACACGCTTCGCAAGGGTGTCAGGCGCCAAAAGCCACAAACGATAAGTGGCTGGAGATAGGGAAAGGCTCCCACGAGAGCACTGCACGTTACCCGGCCAGTTGGTGCGAAGTGAAAGGTTTCTGTTCTTATTAGGCTCAAGCGGAGCAAAGCCTACCACGCTGCATGGTCAGATGTTCAATACTGCCCCTAGACGGGTGCTCTAATTGATGTATGCTTCCTTACGTGCAGTATCGTGCAGTCCCCACAGGGAGAAGCAGCCTCTCAAGGGGGGAGGTGCCAGTGTAGCATCACGAGTGATTAAACGGACCAGCCTCCGTAGGCCTGGAAAAAAAAAACTTAAAGAGATATGCTCAATCAATTTTTAACATTAATTTAAATACTAAATAGTAATGTCATTACATCGCCTCGGGGGGCAGCTCAGCTCTGCTGAGATCAGCCGAGAGGCCCTGAGATCGCACGCACTCGCATAACGCATTTTTTCATTTTTGGGGGGATCGCGGTTCTATCTCCGTCACGGTCGATGTCGCCCGAGTTCTAAAATATGCCCCTCAAGCAACTCGCACGGAGCTGCGATCGCATATGCCTTAATTACTTCGTCCACCTGTATCGCTTGAATAGAGTCCTTAATTACTTTACACATGCGTGCCCCTCAAGTAACTTACACGGAGTGGCACATACATATGACGCGCGCGCGGTCCCGAAAAGCATACTTCGCTGCCGTGGCCCCCGCCCCATGGCAGCACACAACTTAAACATGTCAAAGCCCCCGATGGTGTGCATTAATTAGTGGAGCCCTAAATAGCCCTCCAAGGCACTCACCCAATTGGTTGGGTGTATCCCGTTTATATAACTCCCCTGACACTCCAGTAAACTTGAAACGCCGCGCCGTAAGCGCGGCCAGACTTGAAATGCTTGCGCCACAGGCGCGGCTTAACTTGAAGGTAACGTACGAAAGGTGCAACTAAAATTAAGTATACTTAAAATTTTTTTATGGAAGGCGCAGACAACCTTAAAAGAACCGCGCCGCAGGCGTGGTCAATCGCGTGACCAACATTAAAAAATCAATTTGAAGACAGACTGGAGTGTCAGGAGAGTTATTTATATATTATTAATGAACATAATAAAAATCTCAGTGAATCATAGCTGGCTATAGCTAGCTTTATCTTAATCCTTTTTTGAATAGAAAATCTTGATGTTTCAGTTCGAATTCTTTCAGACATTCTTTCGCAGCAAGTTTCGCCTCTGGCCTTTTCAAAGACTCGTTATCTCTAGCGTTATCTATAGCTCTTTATTTCTCTCTCTCTCTCTCTCTCCTCTTCCTCCTTTTCTCTTTCTCTCTCTCCTTCTTCCTGCCTTTCTCTTTCTCTCTCTCCTTCTTCCTCCCTTTCTCTTTGCGTGTGTGTCTCTAACTGTATGGGAGAAAGAGACGTTTGCGTGAGAGAGGGTGTATATGTGTGTGAGAGAGAAGAGATAGAAACGAAGGGTATGGCACCCCTTGTGCTTTGGATGGTTGGGAAATCAATGCAAAAGGAGTGAAAATTTCACTGAAAAAACTTCAACGGGGGGGGAGTTGGGTAGGCTATAACTGATGGCGCAAGCTCCGCGCTAGGCTCCGCGAGGTGACTGGCGAGAGAGGAGAGGGAAGAAAACAGACAGAAAGGGGAGGAGCTCGCAAGAAGCGAGAACATCGGCAAATGATTTCGCTGGCATCAACACTTCTCTGTCTTTCCATGTGTCTGCCTTTGTGCACATGTAAAGTCCGACAAAAGAAATGCATGCGCCCAAGATCTTGGTCAGGCAGTTTCCCTCCCGTGGATCTCTCAACCTCGCTTGGAATTAAACCTCGATGCATCCATCATGCATGCGTGACACCGTCAGCCTACATGCCCTTTTTACAGTTATCTCTGATTGCTTGCCCCCCCATCGTTTCATACAATGGTCTTCCAAGAGGCGATGCATGGAATGAATGGACGATCTGTTGCACTGTCCCATTTTCCAATTAAGTTGATGTTTCAAATGACAAGTAAGTGAAGGGAAGTCAAAAGATTCCGAAAGCCCTCTTCTGTCTCGCTGTGCATTCAATCGTTTCGTTGTTTCTTCTTCATTCAGTCAGCCCGTTATCGCCCCTTCTCTCCCTTTCAGTCTCCTGCTGGAGATTGGTTGTGGCATCTGTCGCAATTTCTTTCCTTCTGTCTTGTCTTCTTCGCAAGTTTCTATGGGCTGTCGAACCCCAGTGACCGATTCGGGGACTCCCCCTGCAAGCCTCGATCCCATCGATTGTCCTTTCTCTTCCTTCTACAAAGCTCCCATGGGAAAGTCTGGCAACAAACACAGAGTCACTCGCTTGAAACCTCTGTACCCTTCTCTCCTTCCTTCCTTTCCAGACAAGGCGGGCAGAAGAAAAGAGAGAAGACGTCTGTCGCAGTGGGAGGGAGAGGCAAAAGCAAGGACGGTACGTGTTGAATGAAGAAATCATTCGGTACCGTCGCTACTAACCAAATTGTGTTTTTTTGCGCCGATGGTTTGGCAACAATGTGTTTTTTCTGCTTCATGCTCAGACATGACGGTCTTTCCACTTCTTTGTCTCCTCGTCAAAGCTGCTTGCTTTCTAATTCTTGTTCTCCATTGCTTCTGTCTTCATTGTCTCTTTCTTTCTGTTTTCACTCGCTTCTTTTGTTCCTTCCTATGTGCTTGCCTTCTTTTACTTCGTTCCTGAAGCGGCATACCAAGAAAGTATTGAACAGACACACATAACGCATTTCCTTCTTTCGGTGCACTTCCTGTGAAGTATTTGTACGTATAAAGTTTGCGTGAAAGAACCTTGTTGTCGCACAGACTGATTGCTTTACCCTTTGCCTTCGTTCTTGTGAACGTTCTCTCTGTTCACATTCCCCTCTTCCATTCTGCTCTCTTCTCCTTGTGCTCCGAGGTCTCTTCTTCTCTTCCACGACCCCCCATCTGCCCTTCTGTCACCGTCTTTCTTTGCGACAATAACTCCGGCAGAACGGGGCAGCAGGTCAACCCTGTACGTCTAGGCGCTGTCAACCCTGCACAAAGAAAAGTCAAAACAGGAAGTTCTAGGCGCCCCACTGATCGCCTCTAGTCACTGTTCAGGGAATGCGAAGGTTGAGAACCGACTCACAGTCAGACAGAAATAGTATTCAGGCTTGTGCTTAGGGGACACAGAAAAAGTGCATAAGCAAAGCGGGAACAAGAATGAATGAAGCAACAAGTCTTCTGCAGACAGAAGAAGGAAAGTATGTTCGGGTGCAAAGAGACACAGTGTGCCCTAATGGTCCCTCTACGTTTCATTCTCCCCCCTTTCTCTCTGCCAACTTTTCTGCAACCCTTTCTATGTACCCCGTCGGGCTCACAACCAATAACGTGCATCGACAAAGAAATAACAGAAAAACAACCAATGCATTTATTCATTCGTGTTGAGAGGAGAGGATTAAATCAGTGCCCCAAAGACAGCCAACAAGCATCAGCGCCCTCCATGCTCCTTCTCGTTCCTCATCATAAAGTTATTTTTTCTTCCTTCCTTACTTTTGAATTCGGTCGACGCTTCGATTCGGTTCCCCTACACGGCGTCAAGTGTCGCCCTCAGGCAAACACAAAAACTGTTCGTTCATGCAAGCACTGGTAGGAAAAGCTCGTCCAACGCTGAAACAATACAAACGCCTTCCGTATGAGCAACACGAACAGTCGGGGGGGAAAGAGCCGAGGCTCAGTCTCTCGTCTCGAGTTTGTATGTATTGGCGCTTCGATGCACGAGAAAAGAGACACACGCGCTTGTGTGGCAAGAGAAGGAAAGCAGCAGGATGAAAGAACACACAAAGACACGCATGCGACCAATGCGAGGGCACTTGTAAAGTGTTTTTTTTTGTCTTTTCGGTGTTGCTTCCTATGCACACAATTCAAAATCGTAGCCTCTCCGGCTCTTTCAACGACATTCACACTCCATACATGAACACAATAGAGAAAGAGAGACGTAAAGGAAGGAAGGATTGAGAGAAGAGATGAGGGGCAACCCTAGAGAAGGAAAAACGAAGCCGAAAGGCAGACAGACAGACAGCGCCAGCAGAGTGCAGCAAAAGCCGGGCAAGACAATTGGATATTCGTCTGCCTCATTCCTTTCAGCAGGTCGGAACGCATCACATCTTTGTTTATCCTTCCTGTCAGCTTGTAATTCTCTCTGCATCTCTTTCTGTGCTTTTCTCATCAGGGACAGCTGTAAGAGACGGTCGGAGAACAAACGGCAGACAGGTGGTAACAACAAACTGTGCCCTTCTTTTCTTTTTCTTCTCTTCCATTTCCTTTCCTTCCTTAGATGTCCTCTTCTCCTGATTCTTTCAGAGTCCTCTTTTCACAAAATGAGAAAGGAAGAACACACGCCTTCGGTTCTTCTTCGTATTTAAATGAGTGAATCGAGGATGCAGCAACCGAACGATTGATCCATCATTCTGCATACGCGCCTACCATCTAGTCAGCACCAAAATTCGCTTTCTCCTTAGTACACGAGCAGTCTTTACTTCCCAGAGCAAACGGCAAAACAGAAAGAACCTCTTTTCACAACATAAAAAGCAAAGCTTCTCCCCCCCCGGGGAGACGCCCAGTCTTGCGCGCTCGCCCTCCTTTTTCGCACGCGGGGTCTTCATTCATACATACGAACTTACATATTGATGCGTACTGTGGAACAGATGAATAGAGCCAGACAGACTGACGGCCCCTCTTTCATCCTCTCCACCCACCCAAAAAACCCAGAACCATCTGAGCCCCCAGTCAAACACATCTGCCGCGTGTCTGAACCCCCTTCTCCCCTTCCTTCTCCTGTTGTTCCACATAGAGTCTCAGACCAACGGTCTCAGACAGACAGAGGCAGAAAGAAAGACTGAAGCACCGGCACGCAAACAGAAATGAACGGAACTGAGCGGATCCGATGGAGGCAGACTGAGGTCACCCACATTGATCAACCAATAGGGACCCAACTTGACCTTCAGCAACTGTTCTCTCCTTTTGTTTCTTATTAAGTGCAAAAGATAGAAGAGAGACATCGCGCACCTCTGGTCTTTCCCCTCTCTCACAAAGAGAGACAAAAGAAAGAGAGGAGACCACAAAAATCGAATCAGACACACAAACGCATGCAGAGACGGCCTCCGGCATCATTTCATATTGCTGGCCGCTCGCCAAGTCAGTCAGTCAGTCATTCTAGAAAGAAATGACAGACAGATAGACAGACTATATGTTTCTTCTTCTCCCTTCTTTTCTTCATGAACACAACAGACAAAAAGAAAGAAAGACAGAAGGACGAAAAATCGTACAAAATTAACTCCCAACCGACTCGACGTTCTAGTGCCCCCCCACACCTTCCACCTTCTGCGTCAAGTTTCTCTCCTCTCAAGCCGGAGCTCCTGCCTATCACCTGGTGAGCATCAAACAAGAGAGACAGAGAGACTTCAGTCAGTCAGAAGGAAAGAGACGAGAGACATTCCGCCAAGAGGAAAAAGAGAGAGAAACGAAGCAAATTGGGGTCCTATCCCGCTTCTTCTCTCATCTCTTATCCCTCATCCTCACCGAAAAACCATAGAAGCAAGAAACAAAGTGCTAAGATCTAGCGGAACAACCAGCTTCTTTCTCCTCAAACCCTCTCCCCCTCCCTCTCTCAGAAGGAAGGCGGGGAGGGAGGAGGGAAACCCCAAGGAAGGAAAGAATTTAAAGGAAAGTCCCGAATTCCTTCTGTCTGTCCCGTGTACCTCATCTTCTCTCTCCTCCTCCACTTACTTACTCTTATTCTGTCTTGGTGCAGCTGGTGTGATGTCGCTACCCCTTTTACTACTTGCTTGCTCAAAGGCGAAAAAACCGCCCTTCTCTTTATCCCCCCTTTCTCTCTCGCTCCCTTCCATATCGTCAACGCGTGGATCCCCCTACCTTGCGGGAGAGCGACACACACGACAGACGGAAAAGGGCAACGCTCTGTGGAGGCGAGAGCAAGACAGGTTGATGCGAGTGAAACAAGCAACAAACACCACACGGCTGGACCTACAGATAGACAAACAAACAAACGTGGGAGGAGGATGTATGAGAGAGGACAGTCGGCCAGCCATGAAGTCAGCAGGCGGAGAGGTGACAGGACTGATAGATAGAATGCTAAATGTCGAAATTTCGAAAAAACTCTGCGGAGCACTGCAAGTAAAAAACCAAACAAACCGATTCGTCGGTCCACAAGAAAAGAGAAAAACAAACCATTCTCCATTCGTCTCTCTCTCTTTCTTGTACACAAAAAAACTGTCACGATGTCCGGTCTGCCAATGCATTAATTTTCATTGATAGATTCAGTTGAAACCACAGTGTTGCCCCAGAAAGGCGACGAGGGTCAGTCAGACAGTTAGTGTTGGTTTTTCGGCTCAAGAACTTCTCTCTCAACCCCCCGTTATGTCTTCTTACTTACTTTTCTCCTTCCCGGTTCTTTTTTCGGTGCCGTTTATTTCTCTTCCAAAAAAGCCGTTGAGGGACTGCCTAAAGACAAAGAAAACAGATTACACAACAGAACGCAATAAGAACCCCTGTCTCTGCATGTCTGTGTGGATGGGAAGGGCAGCTGACATATCGGGGTCCTGTGGTGATTGGAGAGGTGAGGGGTGGACAAGAGGCAACGGACCAAGAAAGAAGAAAGAGAAAAAAAACCGGTACAAGAGAGGCATGCCTGTTCTCCATCCCCCCAGGTCATCTTCTTGTCTTCCCTTCAAGCCTTCTGTCTGTATCTGGACGTGAGTGCACCACCCGACCTGACTAAATCCAATTGGACTACATCAGAAGAGTGAAAAGAAATGCTTGGCAGAAGGAAAGCATAAAGGACAAATGGACGGAAAGGAAGGAAGAAGACCAGCCACACCTCCCCTAACCAGCCAATCCATCGATCAACCTGCCGACCCCTCCTGAAGATCATCAACAGAAAGAAAGGAGCCGGCAGGACAACAGGTGGACAGATAGATGAATAGACCCTAAAGAATAAACGAAAGAGGGAGCAGGGAAGTGAAGGGGGGGGAGGAAGAGGGTTACAGAAGAAGTGAACCAAAAAAAGGCTTCCGGATCACACAACCCTGTCTCCTCGCCCCCCTTGCTCCACGCTCCTCCTCACCTCACATGATTGCCACACTTCCACCCTTCTTTCCTTTCTGCTTTTCATCATTTCAGTTATTTCTCTTGCTCCTTTCACCACACCCCGTCAACGATAATGAGTTCAGCCGAGCCAGCCTTTCTTCTTCTTTGTCGCTCCATCTGATCATACAGTGACGCGCCGGTGCCGGAAAAGGTTTTTTCTTTCTGAATTCTTCCACAGCCAGCAGGATACCCCGCCCCCATTCGCTCACTTCCCTGCAAAGCCAATGAGAGAGAGCACGGACTTGGTTAGTTGCGTTCTTTGCTTTTTTTCCTTTCTTTGGTTCTCTTCGAGTTGAGTGGATGGAGCCAGCTCACCGGAGAATCACAGAGGGGCAGGAAGAGAAAGAGAAAGAGAGAGACTTTGAAACAGACAGACAGACAGACAGAAACCAGTGCCCCTTCGGTAGCCTTTCTCTGACCCTTCCCATCCCCCCTTCATTTCTCTTGGCTTCCGTCTCTTGTCTCTCTCTGCTTCTGCTCCTCCTCCTCTAAGAAGACACTCCCTCTTACGCTCTTCGACCCATTTAACAAACAGACTTTCTTTGAGAACTTTTATTGTACTATCCGGACTCAGCACAAAAAAGTCTGCTGGATTCGGACATTTGAAGTTCCTTCCTTCCTTCCTTCCTTCCTCGCCTTCTACAACTGCTTTCACGAAGGAAGGGAGGAAGGAAGGAAGGAAGGAAGGATCGAAGAAATGAACAGGGAAGAGCGCAGCGAAAGAAGACGTAGAACGGACACACAGGCTCAGGGAAAGCAGAAGGAGGAAAGAAGATATCTTCTTCTTTTTCTTCGAGGCGCCATGGCCAACAAACACAGTCCCTGCCGCCCTTCTCCCCTTGTTTTTGTTTTTCATCCATGAAAAGAGAAGTCATGACGACCACAAACATGAAGGATGCTGCGAATGGGAAAGAAAAATCAGCGGGGAACCATCCGAACTTTCTTTCTTCCGCACTTGCTTTGGGGCAAATCGGTAGGTAAGCAGCCACACAGCGCACGATGGATGCATGTGAACGGGGGGACGGAGCATGGATCAAGAGGACGCACGCAATGAGCCTTTGTCGGACATCCACACGATCATGAGAAAGAGAAAACACACACCGGCACACACACACACACACGCGCGCGCTCTCATATGCAGACACACACACAACATTTCGTGAGAGGCGAATTGAAAAAAGAAGGCCACAGGCCGACGAGGTAAGTCATACCTCTGTCGAATTCAAGTGAAACAAAGTGAGCGAAGCGAAGTGAAATGGCAGGAGCAGATTGCCCGACTTCCATTTTGTTTCCATCTCTCGCCATCATTTGAGTGCAGGGGACAGGGCTTCTTCTTTGAGATTCTTTAGATGTCTATTTTTTCTCTCTCTCTCTCTCTCTCTTTTTTTTTTTCTTTGATCGCTTTCCACCTGCAAGTCCCCCCACACATGCAGTCTCTCTCCTTCCATCCTCAATTCTCTCGCTGAGCTCATGCAGCCAGCCAGTCTGACACCAAGGATGGACAGGAAGGACAGGGTAAGCTTGCTTCAGCATTTTCTCTCATGTGATTCAATGGGAATCCTGCTCAGCCTGTTTGCATGTCTCTCTCTCTCTCTCTCTCTCTATCTTTAGATCCGGACGTCCGCCCTCGACCACTTCTCCCTCCGTTGTCTCACTCTTCACCAAGACATCTGGCCTCCCTCCCTCTTCCTTCCTTCATGCCTGGCCGCAAGAAGCCCCAGGGCAAACAGGCCGGGAGAAAGCACAGCGACAGCTAGAGACGGACACACTTTGTGTAAGAGGAGGAAGGAAGGAAAGAGGACAGGGCAGAAAAGTCGCACTAAATATTGCCATAAAGATAGGAAACAGTTGCAATTTGCAGGGGGGGAAAGAAAGGAAAGACGAAAAAGTAAAAAAGTCGCTTCTCGGGCACCAACAAACAGCAAAAACAAAATCAGTGTTCCTCTCTCCATCCAAAAACTGAACCTGCTGCATTTTTTTGATGCACTTCCTTTCCCTTCTCGCAGCACAGGAAGGACGGCTGCTTTACTTTCTCTCTCTTCACCTTCTTTCTATCTACCATTTGTATCGCTCTCTCTTGTGTAAACTTCTTCGCCCCCCTCTCCTACAGATGCATAATGTGGGAGAGGCGGACACAGTGCGGATTACGACAGGTCGTGAGGAGGTCTGACGCATCGGGGGGGGGTCGAGGGGGGGAGTTCTGGCTGCTGGAGGACGCGGCGAGCCCCGGGTCGGCCGCCTTCTCCGCTTCCTCCATCACTCTGTTGAAACTCGCATCGTCGAGGAACACCAGACAGAGGATACGCCGTACCTGCACCCACACACGACCGAGAACATGGCGTCGCCTCGGGTCGATTTGTGGGAGGGGGGTTGTGGGGGTTGACAGAGACGCACGGTAGGTGGAGGAGAAGGAGAGGAGCAGCTGAGCGTCCAGCTCTTCTCCTGAGAGTACGTAGCCGTCCTGAGTGGTGGGGGTGATTACCGAAATCACCGGGGTAGTTCCCGCACTGGACTCACACACCACACCACCCTCAGCAGCCCTCCTTGACACTGAGAGTGAGGGCGAATCAGAGACGGCAACAGACCCCTGCCATATCACGCACTCGTCTCTCCCCCTTCTCTGCCCCCTCAGGCGGGCATTCGCGTGCTGTGAGTCTGCCCTTCCCAGACTGTCACAGGGATCCTTCACCCCCTGTCTCCCTGCATTCCCCCCATCTCTCTTCCTTTCGCCCCCTCGTCTCTGTGTGCCTCCTTCTCCTCCCCTCTCCCCCCACTCTTTCTCGATCTCTTCCCCGTGCCCTCCGAGCGTCCCCCCTGCGAGGAAGTCCCCTCCGAGAGTGCCCTCGTAGAGATCCCCTGCAGAGAAGAGAAGAGAGGGGAGGGGGGGAGGGCATGAGAGGACCGCCAAGGAGGGAATACAGTAGAACCAACCAAGAGGGAACTTGAGAGACAGAATTTACACTTCTTCCAGATGTCAGGCAGGCAGGCAGCGAGGGAACCAACAATTCAAAATGCAAAAAGAAAAGGCCAACAAGTAAGTACCGGCGTCTCCATGTTCCCCCTCACTGACTGACTGACCCACTGGCTGGCTGATTGACTGACTGACTGGCTGGCTGACTGACTGACCAAGGATGTCACTCAGGACGACTGTTGAGAGAACGCGACCGAACTGGGAGAAGACCCGAGAGTTCACCTTCGAGGCCCATTCCTGCAACATCCTCAGCCGTCGCATTCCGGCAGGGGATGCCGCTGCCTCGCTGTAGAAGGACTGCAGATGCATTGTGTCAGGAGTGATGGGCAGAGCAACTGGGGGAGTCGGCGTGCATCCACCCGCCCTCTGCTGATACTGTTGTTGCTGGAGGGCTTGGGCTTGTGTCTGTACGAGGAAGGCGAAGTAGAAGTTCGGATGTTTGCAGTTCAGGGGCAGAGTTTTGTCAGAATAAGGACGTTCGCACGGGTCTGCTTCGGTTCTCGTGTCCTCTTCTTCTTCTTCCTCTTTCATTCTTTCGTCCTCGTACTGTTCTTCGTCCTCAGTCTGATTCCCTTCTTCCTCCTCTTCGTTTTCGTCCCCTCTCTCGTTGTGATCACATCTGAACGACAAGGCCGCACTTTCTTGGGACATGGGAGAAAGGTCAAAATCAGTTTCTGTGTTCGTGCTGCGGTGAGGCAGGCGGTCGCCCCGGAAGGAGTCCGCAGAGAAAACGTCGCATTTGACGTCAACGAGCTCTCTCAGGTTGCTCCTTGTTTTCCTGTGACTGCCTTCTTCTTCGACAGAAAAGGGGGAAGCGAGGGAGTCAGACATTGAACTGTCCGATGAGCCTCCCGGAGAGAGGGAGGGGACATCTGTACCTGGGGTAAGCCTTCCATGAAGAGGAGGAGACTGGCAAGACTCTCTGCTCAACTCAGGAAGACATCCCGCAAACTCATCACTTCCACTTTTCTTCTGCTTCAGACACTGCATGGTTTACTACCACTTGATAGTTTTCTTTGGTCTTTCAGTGAAAGGTGAGACTGTCGCGCTTTTGGGTGAAAGACCGATCGGAGGAAGAAAAAATCCCGGCACTCGAGCTGTTGTTGCGTTGGAAATTCACCGCAAACCCCGCGAAATCCAACTGCCCAGCCAGTGTCTCCAAATGTTTGTCTTTGCTTTCTTTCGGTGAATTTCGGTGATCCTTGCTTGGTGTATAGACTGACGCAGGATGTCCCTTGTCTGATCTTGACGGTTTGCGAATCACAATGATCTGAAGGATTCTGAAGGTTGCTCGACCGAAAACGTCAGCTAGACGGGCGGCAATTTTTCTGCATGCATGCCCGCGGCCCCATATGCATGCATGTATGCAGGATTATGCAGGATGAGGCTCCAGTGGCATGCCGGGGCCCAGTAAAGCATAACCTGTGCCGTATTCCACAACCATTAGGACAATTAAAGTAGGCTTGATCCGCCTAGATCCGCCCCTCATGTATTAATATATGGGACGCGGCATACATAATAAAAACCTCGATCATCATTAGGAACTATTCAAGTTATCTTCAGAATTTGATAAGTATGTTTAATTTTTCATATGGGGACCAGCTCCACAAACACAGTGCCCGTCAACTATATACAAATGGATAATAATTAGTGTTACCTTAGAATTCGCGTTACTTCAGACAGCTGTAACATATGTCCTAACCGTCTCCACACTGTGCTAGTAGGCGGCAGCACTGTGTTCAGTGGAAGAACAGTCCTTCTACTCGAAATCTCACATGTCTGTATCTCAGTACGCGTGTATAGATAGACGGACACATGCCAATTCGATGCTAAATACACGTATGGCACGAAAAATCAATAAATCTCAGCATGGCTCAAACACCACCCCGTAAACGATTGGTCACGTGCACAATTTAAAATCGTCCTGGCACACGCCATAGTATCAATGCGCACACTCTCAATCCTGACATGCCAGACAAGCAACCGCAATTCCAACATACAACATGATATGCGACCCCCCCTTTCGGTCTCACCACTGTCTTTTTTCTATTGCTTCTGGCTTTATGTGCTAAGTAAAAGAGACGTTCGATCAAAGATCAATAGGACAAAAAGAATTGAAATAAGGAACATACAAATGTAAACACATTCAACAAAACGGGAAGCGAGGAGTGACCAATTGAGCGACCATGCGTTTGCAGACCTGCGTCAACGCTCACAAAGAAACGGATAGAGAAATACAAAAACGCACATGCAAAAAGAAAGAACGAATAAGCGCTGACGAGCAGAAACAGAGAAGCAGACCGCGGATTGAGCCTAGGATTGAGCAAGACACGCCTGTCAACCCACACCGGACCCGCCGGGAGGTTACGAACAGAGAAGCAGACGACACGAGCCGAGAAAAGAAGACGTGAGACAGAAAAGACAAATAAAAAGAAAAGAAAAGAGAGCTAAGCTGTTACCTCTAGTCTTCAAGCACTCTTTTACATTAAGTGTAAAAGTGACACGCGTGTGTACATGTAGAAGATCGACGCGAAAGTTGCGATGCGTGCCCCTCGTTTGCGCGACGTCCGCATGCCCCAAAGGGCCAAACAAATAAGGAAGAAAAATTTAGAGCCCCGCAAGTCACGCGAACCAAACTTGGGGAGCTGATACCTACAATTTGACCGTTGATTACCATAGTGCAGCCAGATTGTGCAAGCCAAACGTTGCCCAGCAAACAAGTCTTAGATATCATATCCATCAAGCTGCATTATGTGCTTTCTTCTGTACAATATATCAAACGAGGAGTTTGTGAAAGCCCACCGATGAGACTCTTTCGCAAGAGTTGAAACTAGACCAATCCTATTGTAGCACTTATATAAAGTAGTGGCAGCGTACTTTTTGTGGATAGTACGTAGTGCGCGCGGCCTGGCCTTAAAGCCCATTCACGGGACCGCCCTATGCCTAGCTGCCACTAAAATTGGAAAGGCTGCATGTTGTTATGAAGCAGTGTTGTTTGATAACATCACAGCCAGATTACTGTGTGAGTCTTCAATGCACGAAGTGAACAGACCAAGACTGAACTGGCAGATTTCTCTGTCTTAAGTTTATGAGCCCCGTTATTCGTTTGTAGTAATACCTATAACACCTATAGTGTTACATAAAATAAAATGTGTAACAATTCCCCCTAAACCCCCCTTGTTACACATAAAAGTCTGTAACAATTAGTGTACAATAATTCTGTCCACTGTCTTTCCCACCCCTCCTGTTCCCGCCTTTATTTTTTTTACCCCTACCCCCAGTGCTCAAAAATTTTCCCTGCCGCATTGCTGACGACACCATTACTCTAAAAGAAGTACCTTTAAACCGTCTTGAAAAAAAAAAAGAAGACGAAGATGAATCCTGGAATTAATATACACTAAAGTGTGCAATAATACATTCTTAAAAGTGATGGTTTGAATTAATGCACACTAAAGTGTGTACTTAATGCATTCCTAAAAGTGATAGTTTAAATTAACGCACACTAAAGTATGTACTAATTCATGCATCAAAGATCTATTAAAATGTGTAACAAAACAATGTGTAACAAAACATTTTAAAAAAAGTGATTGTGTAACCCTACAGGATTGGTGTAGTTGAAACGGCTATCCGAGTAGCATAAAAGACAGACACAGAGATGCATGAGCAAACCTTCAAACTTTGAGTGTGAGCATAGAGTGCAGTAGGAACAAGTAGATCTCTACTTACATAACCACTTCATAAAAGACAATTATTTCAAAATTTCGTAAATTGATTGAACATGATATGCATGGAGAGGGATACTGAAATTAACTCAAATCAACTAAATATATACCAAAATTGCTTAATGTTTTTTTCTTTTTATCTTCGATTGCTTCTATATATTCAGCCGTAAATCTAGCCATGAATATTCTGACATTCATTAAGTTTTTCTAATCAATGAACAAGGTAGAGCCTATAGACAGAACAAGGATTTTTCATACAAAAGTGAACTCAGAATATATTGTTACGACGAATATGTTAGAAAATTCTATCTGACAAAGTCTTTGTTATTGTCTCAGTGTTCTTGCAATATAAACTCCCAGAAAAACTCGATCCTTCCAATGACTGCGTTTTAATTCTACATTTTAGGAACAAAACGTTCTTCATCTAGCTAGGAACAGCCAGTATCCAAGAATATGAAAGCAGAAAAGAGAACCATAAAAATGAAAGTGGAGCAGACATAATACACATAGAGAGAGAAGAAAGATGAAGACTGACACGTCATTATGTGAATGGACATGGAAGATGAAAGTGAAGCTGACCTTCTCCAAGCAGACAGGCTGGCAGACAGGAAAGATTGATAAAGCTGGAGAGGCCGTCATATACGCAGGCAGGAAAAATGGTCGACAGGAAAGATGAAAGTGGGAGACGCCGTCATACGCGCAGGCAGGAAAGATGAAAGCGGCGAGCCCTCATACAAGCAGGCCAGACGAAATTGGGGAGTCGTCAAGCAAGCAGACAGGGAGGCTGAATGTGGAGAGGCTGTCATAAAAGCGGACAGGAAAAAGGCAAGCCAGAAGCTTTCATGCAAGTTGACAGGAAATATTGATGAAACGGGAGAGGCCGTCATACATGCAAGCAGCCAGGAAAGATGGAAGTGGAGAGCCGTCTTCAAGCAGACAAGACAGACAAAAGTGGCAAGTCATCGTGCAAGCAGACACAGAAGATGGAACCTGAGCAGACGTCATGCAAACCGACAGGAAACATGGAAGCGAAGAAGCTGTCATGCATGTCGACAGGAAATATTGATGAAACGGGAGAGGTCATCATACACGTAGGCAGGAAAGATGGAAGTGGAGAGCCGTCTTCAAGCAGGCAAGACAGGCAAAAGGAGAGTCGCCATGCAAGCAGACAGGGAGGGTGAAAGTGGAGTGGCTGTCATGAGAACCGACTGGAGAAATGGAAGCCAGAGGCCTTCATGCAAGTTGACAGGAAATATTGATGAAACGGGAGAGGCCGTCTTCCACGCAGGCAGCTAGGAAAGGTGGCAGTGCGGAAAGACGTCATGCATGCAAACAAGCAAGTCTTACTAGACAGAAGAAAGTAGAGAGCCATCAGGCAAATAAACAGGAAAGATGGAAGCTGAGAAGACTTCATGCAAGCACTCAAGGAAGATGAAAGTGGCGAGGCCGTCATGCAAACAGACAAAAACCTGGAAGTGGAGAGGCCGTCATTCAAGCGGGAAAGATGAAAGGAAAGGCGAAAGAACGTCTGCGTGTCTATCTTCATATAGGATCTCTGGCCTGAAGATTTGATATTCTCACTACGTGTCCAGACAGATGCTTGATTTGACTGTACAGAGTTCATGACTGCACTGATTCTCGTTACTAGCAAGGTCAGTCAAAAAGCTGCATGCACAGACGCGGGATGGCCTGCGGATTTGAACTTACTGGTGGGCTTGCCACCTCCATCTAGTCCCGATAGAAGCATGTGCTGCTACGTTTGCCCCATACCTGTTCTTTTTTGCCGATGTTCGTGCATCGAAGATCCTTAATTGAACGTATTGACGTGCAACAGCTACCTGGGTCACATCGAACGTTGCATGCGTGCGTCAGTTTTGGTCCCGCACATGTTGTTTGAGGGGCACGTTTGTGTGTTGGCGCAGGGATTGTTTTTCTGCGACCGTTCGCACGGAGGGTGTCGAGATCGGGCGTTTCACGTTGACCGACCAAGGTCGCGGCGGTGTCGAGGCCCTGGGCCCCGGCACTGGCCGCGAATGGCCCGCATATGGCCCGCATATATTGGCCCGTGCCTCCTATAGCTGCCCGGCCGGACCCCGGCATGGCCCCGGCATGCATATCACATAGGTCAGTCTGCATGCATGCAGTTCAACTCCATGCAAGCATTTTGACTCCGCGAAGTCGATCAATCAGCAGAAAGTCTGTCCGCAAAACTTGCCCTCAATACGCTACGTGAAGGATGTGTAGAGGCTGCTTACCACTTTCTGTCCTCCTACTCTCGTTGCAGTTACTTTCGCTTCCACTTTTCACCGAAAGCCAAGCAGACAGCATCTCAGCAACTATCGTACCGGTACAGGGAGGTGTGTGCGAGACAGACTGACTTCGGCTCGCTGAGTTCCCTTTATCTGCAGAAAGGGGACTCTCTCTGACGTTGATTGGTCTCTGGTATCGTGTGTCCTTGAGAGGAGGAGGTGGAGAAGGATGTCGAAAAAGCAAAGAAAGGCCCATGAAGTGAAACTCACTGCAGGCACTTGGGCAAACGACAGTCATGGTCTGTTCGACTATGAGTCCAAGGCCGTTTTTGCTCGTTCGTACAAAGCAGGTACTTCTGGCACTGTCGACTCGTATACAGTTGTCAGAGAGGGGACAGAAGTGAAGATGATTCCAACTAAGCAATTAAAGTTAGACAGACTTGGACAGACGAAGGAGGAGGACGCTTCAAGAGTCGAATTGGTGAGAGCAGACTGGAACGGCACAGGATATGACGTGTCTGCGTGCCATTCAGGTGCAGCCGAGCAAGAGCACAAAGACACATCCCCCGACACGTTATGGTCTGTAGTAAGAAACCAGCCGCACAGGACTGCAGCCATCCAGGAGGGGGATTGTTTGAGGCTTGGAAGGTTCAAGCTCCAAATCAGACAGGTCGTTTGGAATGACGGGGATCAGCTGAACGCTCAGCTACCTGCTGTTGAGAAGGCCCAGGGGGCAAAACCAAGCGTAACCACCCCGCCCCCACCTCCAGCCGTAGCCCCCCCTGCGCCAACTGCTCTTCCTGTTGCGGCGGTGGGTGGAGGGAGGGAGGAGGCACAGCCAGTTGAAGGGGACGGGCAGCCGGTGCAGACACCGTTCGGCCTCGGTGCCACGTCAGCCTACACACCTGCCTGGCTGCGTGCCCGCGATGAACTAGCGCGCGCTGCCGAGGAAGGGGAGGCGGGGGCCGGGGCTGAGGAGAATGCCGCGGCAGATGGTGAGAGGGAAGGTGAGGAGGAGGAAGGCGCCCCCGCAGTTTTGAGGTCTGCAAGTAGTGCAACTGCAGGAAGGCTTGGTGTGCCTGCAGCAGCAGCAGCAGATAGGGCAGACGCCATCACAAATGTGAACACCCCCCGGTTCGAGCCGGACTCGGGGGGGGATGTTCCTTCCCCCGCTGTTGCTGCTCTTCCTGAGGGAGAAGAGAATTGTGAGTTCGTGTGTCGTATCTGTTTGTCAGAGGAGGAAGACGAGGACACTGGTCCTCTTGTTAGTCCCTGTGTCTGCAAGGGGTCCATGTCCCTTGTTCACCTTCATTGTCTAAGGACATGGATGGAAGGGAGGTTGAAAATCGAACGCAACCCAAATGGACACGCGCAGTCCTTCTTTTGGCGAAGTCTCGACTGTGAGCTCTGCAAAGCTCCTTATCCGACTTTCGTTGACGCCAAGGGCGAGAGACTGAAACTTTTCGAGGTGCCCGAGCCAGAGGCCCCTTACGTTTGTCTCTCCGTGACGATCAAACAGCGAGGCCAGATGGTGCATGGCTTTCATCTAGTTTCGCTGGCCCACGGGCGAATCGTGAAGCTCGGCAGAGGACACTCTGCAGAGGTCAGATAGAAGGAACCTGCGTTAGTGCGTTTGTGATTGGAAAGACTGTATTGAATCTTTGAGACAAAGTAAAAAAAGACAGAAAACGAAGGAAAGAGGAGTTTGCGGATACACGCAACATCAGTAAACTGGTAATCGTGTCATTCCCTCCTTTCTTTGTTTCGTTTGTTGGTTCCTTCCCTGCCCCACCAGAGGAAATAGGATGCGTTGCGCCCACTTTCTCTTCTCTGTGAGTGCTGCCTTTATTGTGTCTTCCATCAGACTATCATCTCGCTCGTTCACCACCCCTTCCCATTCCCCCAGCCTTTTTGCTACTTCAACTACATTCAGTAGTTTCAAATATTGACGCATTCACATGGAAACACAAAACCTCTCGCACTTAATTCTTTCGAGCAGGTCCGCATCTCGGATATCTCGGTCTCTCGCACACACGCGACCCTCCGGGTTGTGGGGGGGAGAGTATTGATTGAAGACATGCGGAGCAAATTCGGGACCCTGCTCGCTGTGAAGGGACCCCTGCAGCTAGCACCATCCCAGGGTGTCTCGGTGCAGGTCGGTGGATTGTATAATTGCACATGAAGTATGAACACAAAAAAATGCAGAGACTATGTGTCTCGCCATGTCCGTTGGTAGGCTAGCCTGTGTTCCTTCTCTTTCTGCGCCTGGCTAGTTGGCTCTCCACACAATTATTTTTTCAGTTACTCTTAGCGGCCGGTCTCTCTGCATGAGACGAGAGGGGAAAGTCCCCCTTCTTGATGTGAGAGGAGAAGAGTGATAACCCAATAAAGGAGCAAAGAAGCATTCTACAAGAGGGCGTTCGTTTCTTTTGTTGGTTTCCACCGAAGATGCATCTGTACACGTTTCGTTTTTTTGCCGTCCTGCCTTTTTCTTCTCTTCTCTTCTGCAGGTCGGACGAAGCTGCCTCGTGTTGGACATGAAGTCGCAGTGGAGGGGCTTGGGGGGCGGCTTCCGTTGCCTGTGTGCTGCAGGTGCAGACGAGTCTGACGTCAGGCTGATCGAGAGGGAAAGCAGAGACCCTCCTGAGGGAGAAAGCCCCACGAGGGCTTCAAGGGGGAGGTCTCCCAATGGAGGACGGGTCGGTTCATGCGTCTATTTCTCTGCCTCCGTATTTGTTTCTTTCTTTCTTTCTCTCTTTCTCTCTTTCTTTCTTTCTTTCTTTCTTTCTTTCTTTCTTTCTTTCTTTCTCTCTTTCTTTCTTTCTTTCTTTCTTTCTTTCTTTCTTTCTTTCTTTCTGTCTGTGTCTGTCTGTCTGTCTTTCTGTCTTTCTTTCTTTCTTTCTTTCTTTCTGCATTTTTCTTTCTGTCAGAAAAGAAGATCGATCCCGTGGTTTGCCTTGCAATCTGCCTTCCTGCTTGCTTGTCAGGTCAAGTGAGACTCCCCCAGACGCTTCGTCCTCTGCACCGTCTTAATTCCTTTCTCTTCTCTTTTCCCCGTTCTTTCTGCATGCAGGGCGCGGCTGCGAGTCCCGCCAATCGATCCCCCTCCTCGCCCCCCGTCCAGCCGCCCCCACCCCCACCTCCCCCAGGGGCCCCAGCCGCCGCCGCCGCTGCGAGTGCGGGGAGCCCCGCTCAGCCCGCAGTTGTCCCTCCAGGTGACGATTCGCCTGTTGGTGGGGATGCGTTGGGGGGTGACCCCTTTCCTTCCTCTGAGGATTCTATTCTTGGAGGGGCGGAGAGGGGGGGGCAGCAGGTGGATAGCGGGGTCGTTGACCAAGTGGCTGAATTTGCAGAGGGTTCAGCTGGCCGTGCAGCCATGGGGGGGGGGGAATCTGTGCCTGAGGAAGAGAGGGTAGCAGTTGAGGTGTGAGTTTTGAGGGGTGGAAACGTGAAGGG
>JAHBMJ010001805.1:0-25880 GCA_018398765.1 Chromera velia
CCCCTTGCCCCCCCCCCCCCCCCCCCATCGAGGTCCACTCCGTCCCCCCTGCTCCTAGAAGTCCGGATGTCCCGTCAGAACTCACCTGGATCTTCTCTTGAGCCTCAAGAAGAGTCCCCCCCTCCTTCCCTTCCCCCCCCCTCCCCTCTTGCAGTGAACCCGATTGATGAGAACTGGACACCCCCGCCCCTGTCTCTGTCTCTGTCTGAGGTTGCAGACGTGTCTCCTCGTCTCCCTCTCTGACGCCTCTCCCGTCAGATGCACAAGAGGAGGACGAGCCTTCAAGAGGCAGGGGAGGGGGGGACACATGCAGAGGGAACAGAGGCCAAGCCGTACCTCCCCCCCTTTCCCTCTCGCCCTGTGTCCCCGGAACAATCTCCGCTTTTCCTTCCTTCTCCCCCCCGTTCTCAGCAGCAGCAGCGGAACAGAGGGAAAGGTGCAAAGCCGAGACAGGATGCTTGCCGTCTCCCCCCTCGACATCAACCATTGTTTGTTGCGGACTGTCCATACCACCCATCGAGATGGACATCGAAGGGGAGGACTGGGGGGCGTGTTCGCGTCGCCACTCGAGAGCCATCTGCAGGGCCTTCTCGCCGTGCCTGCAGTGACAACAAACAAAGCGACACAGACGCCACAACAGAACAACTGTGCAACCCTTCAGTAGAAGCTCTCCTTCTGTCTGCACAGCTCGAATGAATGGACTGCCTTTACTGGCACTCTGTTCTTCCCGTTCGTTCATTTGACTGACGTCCCTCGCTTCTGTTCCTTCCTTCGTCCCTCAAGCAGACATCACCACACACACCACCTCTTCTCTTCCACACCTTTTCTTTCTTTCCGCCCTTCCTCATCGTCTTCGGCACGCACGCACACACAGACACACACACACACACACACACACACACACACGTGCATGTCAACCAACATACCGTTGAACCGAAAAGTCCTTCTGTACCACTCTCCCTTTGTGACGGTATCTAGCCCTCCAGCACAGGCTGCTCTTGTGGAACGAGACCCCACTCCCTTTCGGAAGTGAAACTTTCCCGCCCGCACTGCCGTACACCAGAGACCCGGTGGGAGAGACGGAAGACGCGTGGGAGAGAGACGGAGAAGAGCCCATTATCAGATCATCACCCTCACCCCCTCCTGCTGTGGCCACTGTGAGAAGACCCAAAGACGAATTCAGACCCGGAGGAGCAGCAGAGTCAGAGGGAGAAGTCCGTTTGTCTTTCTCTTTCTCTCTCGAACTTCTCAGCCGTCTCCCTTCTGGCTCTCCCTGCTTCTCTCCTTCAGCTCTTCTTCTCTTCTCTCTCTGCCCTCTGCCCTCCCCGCCCTCTGCAAAGGGACCCTCATCATCGCTACGCTCACTGAGAGGCAGGTCAGATGCACTGCCAGACGGAGAGCCAGAACCAGAGGACACGATCACAAGCTCTGACTCCTCCCGCGGTCTCTCTTGCTTGGTCCTCACACGACCTCCAGCTTCTTTCTCTTTTGCTCTTCCATCCGAGACGGCCAATTTGGCTTTGTCCTTCTGTCTGGCTCTCTCTCTCTGCCCCCCTTCCCCTCCATACATCCCACCTCCCGCTCTTCCATTCTCTCCCATAACCAGCGGTGCTGTCAGTTGATCTGCGAGCCTGTCCACTGTCCTGCGGGTTCGGGTCCCTCTTCTCAACCCCCCTTCCTTCTCTGCTTCCCGGGCCTCCTCCCTTGCTGTTGCCACCTGAGCAAACAACTCCACGCTCGCGTCACGGGGAAGCGCCACACACCCCAAGGTGTCGGTCCCTGCAAACAATAAAGAAAGTCAGGGAAGGGATGAGAAGATTTATTTCTAGCCAAGGGATCGATCGAGGGTGTCAAGGCGAGAACGATTGCCCAAAAGAAAAAAAATCTTTTGCCCAGTCAAGTACTGCATGGAACAACTGAGAGACTCAGAGGCGAAGCAAAGGAAGGTGATGAGAGAAAAGGTCAAGCGCCCGGATTGATGTGAGAGGTGCCTTCTTCGTCTGTTTGCCGACAAGTGAAGCAGAAGCAAGCTTGCATGATCATCTGAAGCGATTTGAAATTATTCAGATTCTTGGCCTGCTGTCAGACCACGCAAAGCTAAACAAGAAGACCTACCGTCTACCCCCATTCGTTTTTTGTCGGCTGACTGACAGACTCCCCAATCTTTCTTTTGCCTCAATACTGAATGAAACAGGCCTAAGCCATCCAGTTGTCTGCCTATCCACATGTTGCCTGCCTGCTTGTTTGACTGACCGACCGACCGATTTCTAGTTCCTCCACCCTTCCGTCCTTCACGAGAATGAAGAAGGGGCGGCACCGCACCCCCCCCAGATGAGTGCCCTCCATGTCCACAGCAGCGCCGATCCACTGCATCCATCCACCCATCAATGTATCCATTTGTGTGTCCAGACATCATACAATGTGTCGCACGGCCACATGAAGGGCGGCAAAAACAAAGGTCAAGTGAAGCCAGAACAAGCGAACAGGCAGAGAATCTGATGGTCCAGCACCAGAGCAAGATAGCCAGAAAAACGACAACCGACAAGCGAACAAGTACACTACAGCGCGAAAAATAGAACAAAACAAAACGAACCCTTGCAAGAAGAGCGTTCGGATCTGCATAGATCCTGTTCATCTTCTGCTTCTGTTTCCCGCGCTCTCCTTTGTCCTTTCCCTGCATCTCCCTCTGTTTCAAAACCTCACCTCCCCCCGCTTCCCCTTTCTTCAGTCCACTCGCGCCCACCCCTCTGGCAGGCCCATTCGGCAGACCATCCCCCTGTCGACTCTCCCTTCTTCCCCCTTTCCCGCCGTGTGTCTGGCCCTCTTCCCGTCTCTGTCTGGCCAACGCGGCATCCCACAGACGCACGACGGGGAATGAGTCCACAGCCACCAAGGAGAAGGAGGGAACGTCGTCGGAAGTACTAGATCCCTCTGAAGATTTGTGACAGTTTTCTTTTTCCTGCACTCACACACGTAGTGAGAACGGATAGTGGGTCCGTGAGTGAGTGCACAAAATTAGACAGCAAGAAAAAGAGGGAGAGGGCCCTGCGCACAGATTCCCCACAGGATGACAGGATCTTTTAAACAGTAGAGAGCGTAGCGTTCCGTCTCCACGCACTCACTGTTCTTACAGCCTTCCTGACCGATTCAGATTGAGCCAGCAGCTCGGCATACTTCTCTGCATATCTGCTCTCGACCTCAGGCACGAACGCTCCGGGGATACCAAACACAGCGTGAACACCTGCAAACAGGCAGGGCAGAAAGGGAGGCAGATCGACTATTTGGTGTCAACTGTTTCTTTTTTTCTCAGTCACGCTCTGTTCGAATTTGACACTGCGCGCATGTTCACACAAAACCCTTTTCTGTTTCTCACGCGAGGGGAGTCAGAGAGCGAGAGAGGGAAAGGAAACAGTGACCAGCTCATATGGAAAAGGAATTGCACAATTGCTCAACGTATTCTTCCGAAAAAACAAGTTTGACTCAGATTAAGATAACGCCCCAGAAAGAAACCACTCAAACGGGCAATCCGCAGAGACGAACGAATGCCGTGACAGGCAGACCCACCGCGTGAAAACTCCTCAGCAGCAGTGCACATTCCGACAGGACTTGCTCGATAGAGAAGGAGGGGGGGAATTGGTGCTCCCTGCAAACACAAAATGAAGGGGGAGGACGGCGAGTTAGGTGTGAAAGAAAGAAGCAATAGGCAAAGGGACCCGGGACCCGCTTGCGAGTCATGCATGTGACACTTTTATCTGCCAATTTGATTTCCGTTGACTGCCTGCCTTTAAAAGGTCATCCCCGCGTCTTTCTTGTGACCCAATCTCTCTGTCGCTCCTCTCGGAATTTCGGTGTCTTTCTGCCTTCACTCGCGCTCATTTCTGCGCGCTGTCAAAGTCCCTCACCCTCCCACCTGTAGTTCATCGGCCCAGAAAGGATTGCGTGGCATGTTGCAACCACAGAACCAAAAAAGATTGAGCGGTGACTGAATAAAAAACGACTCCTCCGTTCGCCGGATAAAGAAAAGAAGACACAAGAGGAAGGTGGTCCTCGGATTTCCGTCTCCCTCTTTTTCTTCCTTGCGCGCCTGAATTTTCCCTCCCTCACAACTGCACAAAGTAAGTCGATAAAAGCACAAGAATTATGCTTGCCGTATTACACAACAGGGCATCACTATCTGCCTCTGCACTGGAGCTGTGTTCTTTGGATATTGTTGTCACGCACTTGTCAGACAGGGAATCCACGAGTGCTTTTGCAATCTCACTGAGGTCGATCGAAAGTTTCGAAACACTTATAATAAGAGCCTTAATTTTCTTGCGATGGCCACGGCATGCCATGCACGGAGACGGGCCACGGCCGGTGACCCGGAAAGCGAAGCTGAGAGGGCAGTTGGCCCGGAAAGCGAAGCTGAGAGGGCACTTAACAAAAAATACACCCCCCAGACCACACGGATGGCTGCGTCCGACGTTTACAGGAAGATCTGACGCACGCCAAGCTCGGCCCCGGAAAGACAATTCAGCTGAGGAGGCACTTTCCAAATTTAAAGCAGGGGCAACAAGAATAAATTTCGCTTTCCGGGCCATTCGCACGGAGTGCGTCAGATAACAAAAATTGCAGACCACACGGATGGCTGCGTCCGACGTTTACAGGAAGATCTGACGCACGCCAAGCTCGGCCCCGGAAAGACAATTCAGCTGAGGAGGCACTTTCCAAATTTAAAGCAGGGGCAACAAGAATAAATTTCGCTTTCCGGGCCATTCGCACGGAGTGCGTCAGATGAAGAGCCGATTTCATTCACCACAATCGGATACACACGGCTGAGCATCTCTGGGTCTCTGAATACAGCGTGTCAGTCGGACTGTTCTCTTTGGCACAGTCACACTGCGGTCTCACTTCGTCCTAAAACGTGGTTCCGTGTACAAGACGCAGGCACTAACGGTTAGCCAGTTTTTCGCTGTCTTTGGGCACTGAAAAAAGCTTGACAGAGACCTGCGCCAGCGGGTCAATCTCTCAGGCAAGGTCAGTCGGCTCCTTCCAAAACTGTCTTGGTCTTCTTCACATCTTCTCTTCGCGTGGAGTTCGAGAGTCCTCAAAAATTGGATTTCAACTCGTCACGTGAGAGGCAAAGGCACTGCAAGTATAGCAGTGGTGCCAGAAAGCGCACTGGACTGAAAGAGAGATTTTGTTGAAACTCGACGGCGGAGAAAGACGATGTCCTTCCTGCCAACTATCGCCATACCCCTACCGCCAATACCCAGAGTGTCTGGGAACAGCTCTGGTGCAGTTGATGTTGTCATTGTGAGAGACAGAAAGAGACCCTGGAGGTGGCTCGCTTGTACGGACTTCAATGTCCGCTTTGGCAGATATTATTTGCCGAATGGCTACAAGGGAGAGCCGGTGAGTCCTTCCTTCGCTTCTGGTTCTCTCTGTTCTCCGAATTGGTCCGTGCGCAATTCCTGTTGGGCTCTTTCTATCTTCAACCTCTCTTTGCTGCCGGGCAACCACTCGAGTGTCTACTTCCCCTTCTCTGAAATTCTCCCCGACTGCCCCTTCGTTGGTCTTTTCTGCGTTCGTGCAGGTGGAAATTTTGATCAATGGGGAACCCACGGGGGTGGTCAGTTGACGGAATGAATGGCTGACTGACAGGCTTCCTGCACGGCTGCTTTTGTTGTTCCTCTGTGCCTCGTGCACCCGGTTTCCTTCGCCTGTGAGGCCCTCTCTTTGCGCGTCGTAACGTGGCACTGGGAACTGCATGGTGAAAATTCCTCCTGTGTCAACTTGCTTTTGTCAGTCTTTCTTTTCTCAGTCACCCCATCACTCGGCTCTTTGTGACCTCTTGCAATCGGTTGACGTGCAGAAAATGAAGGCGTGCCGACGAAGGCCTGGGGACTTCCGATTCGGCTACAAATTCTCTGTCAGTCAGTCAGTCCATCATGCAGTCACGGAGTGTGTCGTTCAGTTGAGTCTGCCTATCTTCCAGCTGATGACGAAAGAGAAGGGGAAGAAGGAAGGCTCAGTTGGAAAGTTGCCGATCTCTTTGCCCTTCCTCCCTGACGGTCCCCTTCTGCCTCCCTCTCCCTTCCCTGTCTCTTGTTGCAGAAGAAACTCGACAGGCCAGAGCCTGTAATTCCGGACATTGATGACCTTCCTGTGGTGCGTTTCCTCTCTGTGTCTCTTTCTTTGTCTCGAGAGAAGGACGAGGAGAAGGAAGGAACAGGAGGAGAAAGAGACACGAAGTCTTCGTCCCCCTCGAAAAAGTCTCCTCGGGTGTCCGACGAGGAGGCGGCTGATGAGGAGAAGGAGGAGGGTGGAGAGAACGAGGAAGACAAAGGAGAAGAGGAGGAAAATGCTGAGGAGGGTGAGGAGGACGAATCGTCGTCTTGTCCCCCTGTCCGCGTTCCTTTCATTTCAGTTTGGAATCACCAAATGTGGTTGGTCACGAAGGCTGTGGCCGAGGGGATGAGGGAGGATCTGGGTGAACCTGAGACGACAAAGAACATAGACCTAGGGGAACAGGGAGAGGGGGGGGGGGTAGTTTCTGGGAGAGACGGCTGTGTTGACTCCGCGGGAACTGAGAAGGCAAAGTCGGCCACTGGGGGTGGGAGGGACAGGCACCGGGATAGGGAGAAAGAAGGAGTCGAGTCTCAGTCTGTTGCAGTGACCGGTATTGAGCGTGAGCGTTCTGTCAGACGGAGTGAGCGGAGCATTTCGATGGAATCGTATCAGACGGCCAGGGGGAATTTTCTGAATTCGTCAGGCACCCTTGATTTGTTGGGATTTGACGAAGAAGAGCCTGTGGATGTTGGCCAGGAGGGCGGGGAGGGGGTTGTAGAAGAGGGACGTAAAGCGCCAGAGCCGATTCCGGATATGGTGGCTAGGGAAGGGGAAGGGAAGACAGGGGAGGTTCTTGCTGAGCTTGTAGGACCCGTTGTGATTCAAACGGAAGGAGAAGCAGAGGGAGAGCAGACGAAGATTCAAGCGCAGCTGCAGCCACAGGCCCGAGCGCATCCCCCAACAAAAGAAGCAGCAGCAGAGTCCGAAGGCCGCCCGCCCTCTCCCACCAGGGGCAGCAGCGGAGAAGAGGAAGGTGACGGGGAAGAGGCAGCTGGGGCAGTTGAAGGAGATGAGAAGGAGAAGGAGAAGGAGACGGCACCAGAAGGGGGCGAGAGAGAAGCGACGCATCAGGAAAGAGAGGGAGGAGACGGGGAGGAAAGTGGGTGGGGGGCTCAAATTTTGAGCGTCATTGGAAGACTCGCCCTGTCACCCCGCAACTCTCAGAGTGGTTCTCTGATGACGGTGCCCCCATTTGCGTCTCCGTTTTATGAAGAGTTGTTTTATGATCCGGCCGAAGAGCAGCCAGAAGAAGAGCAGAGAGCTGAACAACAGGGAAAGGGTGTTGGTTGTCCTTCGTCTCGACTTTCGCGTGAGAACACAAAGACGCTTTCCTCCTCGAATTCCCAATTGTCCCCCCTACCCGGTAGGTCCCATTCGGATTCAGCACTAGTTCCTTCGTCTTCTCCTTCGGCCTCTTCAAACGTAAGGGGCGAGAGAGGGAATGGACAGAGCGACGGGAATGGAGAGAATTCGATGATTAAGATTTCAATCCAGAGGGGGGAGGTCCAAATGGTGCAGACGGGGGGGGAACGGGAACGGGATGGAGTAGGGGGGGAAAGGGCACACAGAGGACCCAGAAGGGATTCTGGGGGTGTGGGGGGGTTGGTGTCTGCCATTCGGTGTGCCCGGAGGCGGCCCAAGGATAGTGGAAGAAAGAGTGGAGGAGGAAGGGGAGGGTCAGGAGGGGGGCAGCGGTCCCAAGGGGGCGTTACTTCTTTCATGAGTGGCGTCAGACCCCCCGTCCCGTCCGTCCTCTCTGTGACAGCAAAAGAGGTTGGTGAGATTGAGGTAACAGGAAAAGGAGAGCAGCAGGAGACGCCTGAAGGTAAGCAGGGAGCCTCAGGGACAGAGAGAGAAAAAGAGACGCCCTCTCTGTCGTTTTCCAAGTCCCCCTCTCAGACTGCCCCCTCACCCTCTGAAGGTTCCCCACCCCAATTGCCTCTGGCGGGGCCCGTGGAAGCGCCTGCCCTCTCGACTCTCTTCCAAAACTTCGCCAAAGAGGGCCACGGTGCCCCCCCGCCTCTGGAGGTCTCTCTGTGCCGATCGAGGCTTCAGCTCTCAGACGCCAACGCAGCAGCAGATGGCGGGTGGTCTCTGACGGACAGTGTGGGGGAGGGGGGAGAGACAACTGGCGTCTCTTGTGTGTCTGTGTTTGAGAACAGCATCGTGTCTCCTGACCGTCTCCTTTCAAACCCCGAAGTTCTCTTCTCACAAGAAGCACTCTTCCGGTTCCAGGGCGGCGGGAATGTGTACACTCTCGCAGTCGCCTCCTCCATGCTCTTTGTGCTCCTGGCTTCCGGGAGACTGCCGTCCAGACAACAGGTAGGTCAGTCACTCAGTGCGATTAATCAATGTCTGCTTTGCTGCGTGTGTCGGTGGGGGGCGTGTCGAGGCTCTGTGCGCACGCATTGGTTGGTGGCATCAACTACAGGATGGCCCCTTCAAAGCTTGCCTTTCTGTACCTGCTTCTTCTCTTTTCTTTCTTGGACCTTTTGTGTTCCTTCGTATTTGAAGCCCTCTTTGGGTTTTCCTTCCCGAATTTGCTTCGCTTGTGGAACAATGAGGGGAGAGTCATATGAACGACAAATAATCATGTACATTCCCCCCCTAAATGCAGGTAGAGGACGTCAGATTCTGCCCTCTCCTCCTCCAACCCGCTGAAGTTCACCGACGCGCTGTGGGTCCCGGGCCTTCAGGCAGTCTGGTTGTGGCAGGAGGGGGTGAGCAGAGCGGCAAGACAGGAGGAGAGGGTGGGTCTCGAGGGTCTATCGCCTCGTTTCTTCCCGTTCTCCCTCGTTCCCTCTTCCCGAACGGTTTCTCTATTTTCTCCTCTCCTACCGCAGCCCCTGCTGCAGCGATAGCAGAAGTGGAGGATGAGTTCCAAGAATTGGGCGCGACGCTGAAAACGGCAACCCTTCCTGTAGCTGCCCTGGACAGTCCGGAGGTTGCCCAAGGGGGGGAGTCGGGTGAAGGGGGGGAGGAGGGAATTGAAAGAGAGGAAGCAGGATCAGAAAAGGGAGCGGAGGAGAAGGAAGAGGAGGAGGAAGAGGACTCTGAGGCTTTGAGAGATGACTGGGATGCCTTGCCTGAAAAGGAATTGACGAAGACCCCCCCTCCCAGAATCTTGGTCGGTCGGTCGTTTCTTTTCTTTGATCTGTCTGACACTCTCTCTGCTCTTTCTTCCCTTCGGTTCGTTTTTTCCTCCCAACCTTTTCTTCTCTTCTGGCCCGCCTGTTTGCCATCAAACTGCTTTTGCAGAGAGAGGGACCAACCCTGACTGTCTTTCTTGAATCGGAACGCTTCCCTTCCCTTCCCTGCCCTCCTTCTCTATGCACTTTCTTTCTTTCCCCCTCCCGCAAGAGGTCCAAGATCTTCTTCCAGAAAATTGCAGAGAGAGAAAAAAATGACTTGCCTCCAAGATGACTCTATCCTGTCTTCTTTTTGTTTTTTCTGCAGCGAAAAATCGCCGCAAAGCTCCGACCTGGGTACAACAAGATCACTTTCCGAATTGTCAGTCAGTCGGAGCACTCACGAGGGCACAAGAAAGCAAACCAATAAATCCATCCTGGTTCTACCTGCCTGCCTGCGTGCCTGGTGGTCTGTCTGTCCGTCTTACGGGGTGTCCCGCTCCTGTCCTCCAGACAAACGACCCCGTATCTCTGCTATTTCTCCTTCCGTGCTGTCCTCTCCTCACCAATCCTCTCTTCTCGGTGCTGCTGCTCTCTCTTTCTCTCTATATATATATTAATATATATCCGTCTGTGTGTGTTCATTTGTGTTTGTGTTTCTTGTGTGTGTTCATGCGTCTTCCCCCCCCGAATTTTTCGCCTCTCTCCTCGTCAAATGCCTCAGCTGATGACTCTTCCCCACGCGTCTTCTTGCATTCGCATCGTACCATTTATCCGCATGTCCTGCCCATTCATCTCCCCTCAATTTTACAGGAGGGTTCGGAGGACTGTCTGCTGGACGCTGGGGCCTTCTACTGGGATTCCTCTGCGAAGGTGGTGGTGTCGGACATTGACGGGACGGTCACGGTGTCCGACCTGACTGGTCACGCCGTATCGACTCTGGGGATGGTGCACAAGGACCACGCGGGGCTACCGAAGGTTTACCGTCAGATCAGAGAGAGGGGATACAAACTCATGTACCTGTCTTCTAGATCGCTCGGACAGGCAAATACTACCAGAAGGTGAGCAGACAAAGTTTCGGGAATATGGAAGAGAGAGACGGGCAGTGACTCATGCTCCCAGTGCCGCCACACAATGTTTGTGGTCAGACGACTGTCAGTCAGGAGGGTCAGACAGGCAGACAGACACAGACAGACAAACAGACAGAGATTCAGGCAAGAAACCGAGAGATCCGACCTAGCAGTGACACAAAGGGGACAGGAAGGGATTTGTACACTGTTTGGAGAATGAATGAATGAATGAATGGGAGACTGTGGAAACTTTTCTGCCTCTGGCCCTTCTCCTGACCACCTCTCGGCCCAACTGTACCGTTTTTCTTCTATCGCACGTTCCTTCCCACTTGCGTAGATCTGCAGACTCAATGGACTGGTCGTTGCTTCGACAAATCCTGCTCATTCTCTGCTGCGTTCTTCCTTTCTCTATCCGCGTGACTTGACGTGATGTGTGCAGGTATTTGCGCGAGGTTTGCCAGGTTGAGAGAGGAAAAGAAGACGAACGCCACACTCTTCCTCGTCAGTCAGATTGGAAATGGAATACAACTGCTCCGTAACCCTCACCTATTCTTCTTTTCGGTCGCGCTTTCCTGCATTTCCTCCTCCCTGCTTTCCTCTCTGTCTTGTCTCAGCTCTGTGACAGTTTGTCTGTTTCACACATGAATTTTGTTCAGTGCATTCTTGCGTATCGGCCCTTTTCTGATCTTCTTCATTCCGCAAGGGAGGAGCTGGTACCATCCTCTGCACAAACAATGATTGAACTAAGGGACAAACTCCAAGAGCACATGTGTCAAAAAACTCGCTGCTTTTTTCTTTCTTTCTTTCCGGTTTGATTGACTGAAATGAAAAACTGCAGCTGGGCCCGTGTTGGTGTCAGCCAACGGTATGTGGGCAACGATTCGGCACGAGGCCTTCAAGACCAGCGACGTCTTCAAAGTCTCCTGCCTCCAGAACGTCAGAGAGGCCTTCCCACCCAATGTGAGGGGACTTGCGCCCCCTCCCCCACTGGCCTCCGCAGCTGCAGAGGTCAAGTCCGTCTCCTCTCCCGCTGCAAGTGGAGGAGAGCCAGTGGGGACGGCAGCAGGGGACGCAGGAGCAGAGACCTCCAGACCGATTCCGCCGGGTCCTTCTTCTTCTTCAGTGTCTGCGGGAGGGGGCGGGCAGGGTGAGGTGCTTGTGCTGGGAGACGGGGAGGTGTTGCAAGGTCTGCCTGGGGTGTCTTCGGAAGAGGGCGAGGAGGAGAGGAAGTTCTCTCAGATTTTCATGGGAGGCTTTGGGAACCGGGACACAGATGTGAAGACCTACCGGACCCTGGGGGTTCCTCCAGAGAAGAATTTTATGATCGACCCGGCGTCTGACTTGTGCTCTCAGGACAGGAGACAACAAAAGTTTAGGTAGGTCAGTCGGGAGAGCGAAAAATAGAGAAGGGGAGAGAAAGGAATTGCTTTTGGCATGTGTGTAGTCAGTACAGAAAAGGGGTGGGGGAGGCAATGAAGTAACATAGTCAAGAGAGACCTCTCGAGGGCAGAATGGGCAAGCAAACACGACAATATGCTCGACTGTGTCTCTCCTTTCTGTCCTAGCCGGGTGATTGACTGTCTTTCCCCCCACGCTTGCACTTAAAGCTCACTCAAGCTCTCTGCATGCATTCACTCATGAACGGATTCCTGGAGTCGTCAATGCGTGTGCGGGCGTTTCTGTTTTTTTCCTCGTCCGTAGGAGTCTGGTTTTCTCTCTTCTGATCCGGTGACTACACTATGCGGATCTGTGTGTGCGTTTCCGTCTGTGCGTGTGCATGCATGTGCGTTCATGCAGATTCCATCACCTGGAAGAGCGTCTGGACGCTCTCTTCCCTGCCGTTGCGGAACCCGAAGACGAGAGGGACAGAGGGGAAGTGACGTGGATTGGAACAGATAAGAACAAGCAACCAAGACCTCAAATAATCTGATTGGGACAGATAAGAACAAACAACCGAGACCTCAAATAATCGGATTATTCGGTCACTCATTGGTTGATTGACGCAAGTATGTACTCGTTGTGGAAGCTTTTTCGTTGTGAATTGGGAATGCATGAATCAATGCATCGGTGGGTGTGCAGATGGATTGACAGCCCAGTGTGCCTTCATGAAGTCATTTCGGGTTTCGTTTGAAAGAACGAAAAGAAGAAAGAGATCGCTTCTCCTTCAGTTTCCTTCTTGGAGGCTGCAGGGGAAGGGGAAGTCTGGCGTCAGATTTTTTGGTATTGCATGCATCGCCGATCGGTGAATGGGTGGATGGGCGGGCAGATGAATTTTGGAGAGAGAATGGGGACGAAGGAGCGGACAATGAATGAAGAGGAAATTGGGTTTTTGACTGCAGAGGGGAGACAAAAATTAACACAGCTTCTGTTTGTGTGTGTGTATGTGTGCGGTGAGGAGGTGAAATGGATGATTTCATGTGAAAGAAGGAGGGAAATGAGGAAGCGGCTGCTCATGCCTGTCTTTCTGTCGCTCTTTGGTTGTGCGGCAGGGCGGTGCTTAGGCAGCTCCTGCTGACGGTGTCTTTTCTGCTTTGGGGGGGTGGGAATTGCGTTTACCGATAGGTGACGGTTAGTTGGAGGAACCCAGTGTGAATCCATACATTTCTCTGTTTTTTGTGTGTGCGTGTTTGTTCGTGTGTTCGGAATACCGAAGGAGTGCGTTTTGGTGTACATGCTCTTTCTGTTCTGTTGCTGACTGCCTATGTGTCCGCATGCATGCCGGCTGCCTTCTTACGCGAGTTTGCTTCGAATGCATGAAGGCACCACAATGTTGATTTTGCTTCTCCTGGCCCCGACAGGCAACAGGGAGGAGGGCATTTTTGGGTCTGAAGGGGTGTGGTTGTAGGGGTGTGCAAGGTTAGTTCGAGGCACACACGGTGTGTAGACCTGGTGGCAGACGGAGAAGGCAAATCGTGATTTTTTTGGGTTCGAATATTGGAAGCGAAAGGCGTCATGGTGCAATTAATTTTTGCTGTGCTCGTGGAATCAATCGGTCATCGATGAGGACATGAAAAGAATGGGGGGGGACGGGAGCGGGGGGGGATGCTTTTTGATTGGTGCATTGGATCTCGTACTATGCGTGATTGAAGGGGCGAAGAGTAACCTTCGTACTTCTTTTCTGATCCTTTACTTTTGTCGGCGTTTCTTCATTCACGCTTTGCTTTTGTAGCCATCATGATTTTCTGTTTACTTTTGGGGACGTCGTTTCTGTTTTTGATGGATGGACGGTCCCTTCAAAGGGGGGAAATTCTCTCTGCCATCTTTCTTTGGATGATCAAGGCTGAGTGATTGCCTCCTCTATTCACACACACAGATGCATGACGTTTTGTGTTGTTGCGGGACGATGTTGGTCGTCCGAACATGCTTGCTTTCATGTTTTTCTCTCTCCTCTTTTTGACATTTGCATGGTTCGATAATACGCTCTCAATCGGTTTTGTGTCCACTTCCTCTTTTTAAAAGTCTGCCTCGCTCGACTGCCAGAAAGAAGCAATCTGACTGATCCTTCCATTAATTCCTCTGGCCCAAAAGAAAACGGGTCTCCATTTCCTCTCTCTCTCTCTCTCTGTGTCTCTGTCTTTTGTGCAGACAGACAAAGACAGGTGGAGGAGTGTTTGCTTCGCCTGCCTGTCTGTTGCCCTTCACCCTTTCTGAACGACTCACGAAAGAAGGTTGCAATGTTCTTTCTGTATGCTGGCCCTCATTTCTGTCTCGTCCAAATTTTATTTCTCTGTCTCTCGATCTATCCATCCCGTGACGTGAGCGCCCTCCTAGGCACCCTCCTTTTCTTGCCTCCAGACGTCTGCCAGCTCTCCTCCCTTCCTTCGAACCTGCCCGTGTGTCTGCACAAGCAAAGTCGAGAGCAGATGCATGCAAGGTCGGAAGGGACGAGTAGAAAGAAACAAAAAGAACAAAACACAGTCACAACGATGGCATGCAGTCTGCACGAGAGGGAGGGAGAGGAAGACGACGAATCTGCAGGCAGGGGAACGAAGAAGAGCTAGACCCTCTTGAGTGAGTTACCACGCACAGAGAGAGAGAGAGGCGAGGAGAGAGGGAAGGGAGCTGCTGTCGTCATGTAGAACTGATGGACTGCTTCTCTTTTCCCGCAAGAATTTCCCCTCCAGGCATGTATGCAAAATTGGGGAGCACTGCAACAATGTATCCCCTGTTTGTCTGCTGTGAATTATTCCCTTGCAATCTTCGCTGACTGCATGCTCACGTGTTGCTTCTTCTCTCTCAGAGTCCTTGCCCTTTGTACATCTTCTGGGTTTACTTTGCCCAGAAAAAGCCTTCGCGCTGATCGCTAATCAGCTCGTACGCTTCTATCGTCCAGTATGTACCTGTGTGTGGACCAGTGGGGCAGCCTGCAGTGATGTCCTGATCATATCTATAACAGGTCCCTGTGTGTATGCTTAGTAGTGGGAGTCTGCCTGAGACTTTGTCATCGTAATCATACGTACTCATCATGCGTCATCCCTATGAGCTAAGCCCTCAGCATATTTCTAGGTGTTTGAGTCTATACATAAGTAGTACATAACATCTAGACTTAACATATAGTCACTGTAATATGACTTAATCACCATTATAGTGTATTATAGTGAATAAGTTTTAAGATAAATCCTATAATACTAGTAGTTCTCTAGATAATAAATCCAGTTAGTTAATTGAAGGGCTGGTACCCGAATTAATGTGACACCCATATATATAGTTTGGAGCTTAGTTTGGAGCTAGCTTTATGTTCCAGGTTTATCCCGGGGACCGGGGTCCACTGCCGGGGGCTATAGGCCGGGGGACGGCTTGCATTGAAGATTTTTAAAATGCAGGGTGTTTGAATCATAATTTGGAGCTCCAAATTAGACACTTGGAGCACCTATGTTACTAGCTATATGATGAACGATCTGTAAGTTACTAAGAGGTTTTATCATCTTTTATATTGAACGCTACGTGCTAAACTTGAACCAAACGTGCTGATCGATAATATTTTTTGACTATAATATTTGTTTAAACTTTAAATTAAGCTAGACGTATGTTATGGATCATGAATAAGAGAAACACTAAGTCCTTTGATAAGCAAGATCGACTTAATAGTAAAAGGGTCCAATACAGAGTGATTGATTCAATACAGACGCGTATCTATTATTGACAGCAATTCTCAGATACAGAGAATGGACGCGCATACATGCTGCCTGTTATAGAGAGAAGGCAAGCCTGAAGGAAAGATGCCCTCTCTAACAGACCTCTATGTGTAAGATCGTATAAGCACGTATCTGAGCCCTATAGCTTCCGTAGGCCTGACGGAACAGTGGTTAGCAGAGCTTTTGGGTTCCCGGTCCAGTTAACACAATACAGACCGGAATCACAAGAAGAGGAACCTCCTATCTGCAAGGAGGAAACCAGAGTTCCCTTTCGATTCCTTCCATCTACCCCTGGTTGGAGAACATCAACACTCCTCCTCCTTCCTCCGTAGGCACCCTCTTCACGGAGGAAGGGGAGATTGTTACCGAAAGCCCAGCAGTCATGCACCGCTCAGCATCTGAACAACAGACTGACTCAGAGGAATCGATACAGGCAGGGCAAGGACCGAACATGGCAATTGATGTGGACAAACTGAAGGCACTGGCAGAGGTGAAGACGGTCGTAGAGGTATTTGACCCCAAAAAGAAGAATGGGAGGACTTGGTTCAGCCAATTCCGTGACAAAGTGAAAGCCGGCAACCTCAACGTCGAGGAATACAAACTGTTGCTTGGTATACACTTTGTTGACACCGACCTGGTGCAGCAGTGGTACAAGAAGAGAGGAACATGCTCCACCGTCGATGAAGTAGACGCATGGTTCCTCGATGCCTACGGTGGGGGAGGCATGAAAGAAAAGCACGTGGTGTATACGATGGCAGACGTGAAACTGAGTGTCGCAGACGCGTTCCAACCGTTCGTTGACCGATTCATCGATACCTTCATGGCCGCCAACCTAAACGCCATTCAGAACCATCGTATTACACCATTCATCAACACCCTCTATCCCGAAATGCGGGAAGCTCTAGAAATTGAACCCGCCTTCTCCGAATGGAATGACTTGGTAAAGAGAACCGAGCATCTCCATGCCAAGCTGCAGAAGAAAGCCAGAGCCAAACTCGCTGCCGTCCAGAGTACGCAATCAGCGTCTGACCTTGAACGATGGGAGAAGTTGACAGACAGGCTTGAGCGCGTTGAGGCCAGCATAGCGGCTTTGCACACTCGCGGCCGCGGCAGGGGCAATTCGATGCCACGAGGGGGTCGGGGCGGCTATGCCGTCTACGGCAATCGGCCGTCTCCTCAAGTCGCATATTACGGCTTCACGCCTGGCCGAAATGCAGGCTCAGGATAGAGAGGTAGATACAGGGGACGAGGAGGAATGCCAGGGGGCATGTACAGAGGCAGAGGTGGCCACAACGGTTTCAACAACAGTCACTTCGGGTATGGACAGAATGGGCATGCTCCACCGTTCAGGCAACGAGTGCCAACATGCCACCACTGCAGGTTGCCATCACACTTCGTTGCGAACTGTCCAGAACTGCGGTACTCGGGAAACGAATGGGGTGGAGGGACACAGTAAAGGCAGTCCCTACCACCCAACCTCAGTTGCCTCGTCCTCTCTCTACATATCTCCATGCTCCACTTCATGAAATGAAAAGGAAAGGCTGCTTTTTGAAAGAAGACGACAGTGCAGAGAAGAGATTTGCTTTTGAAGAAGCGCGTAGGCAGCCCGTGCTTCCATCTCCCTTGCCGGTACGAATGCTCAAAAGAGAAAAAATGAAACCAACAAGCATGTGGGCACAGAATGCTTCCGTTAAGATCGGTAGTCAGTCGAAAGTAAGCTTTGTAGTTGGAAATGGACATAAGACGACAGGAGTGCTTGATTCAGCTGCAGAGGTCTCATTCATAGATGTGCCACTAACTTTGCATGCAGACAGCCCAGTGGTTCCGGCTATCCTGGCACTGTCGGCGGCAGGAGGGAGTGGGTTGAAGGTGCTGGGGGAGACCACGATCTCACTTTCCCACCCCAACAACCCAGAGAAGAAATTCCCGCACACTCTCCTCGTCACAGCCGACACGGGGTACAACCTAGTCCTTGGGCAGGATTTTCTTAAGCTCAAAGACCCAGTCGTACAGTACCACTATAGAGAGGACAGGTTGGTTGTTACTGATCTTCCCGTCTTTCACTGTTGGTACGATGACGGACGAAAGCCGATGCGTGTGGCTCCCCTCTGCCGCAGAAAAGTCACGAAGCGTTCCTGTGCGCTTCTCTGGGTGGATGTGGATGGAGTAGGAGAGGAAGAAACAGTCATTTTGCGTCAAAATTTTCCCTGAGCGCACTCAGGCCTTGCAGTCCTAGACCAGATAGTCACAGTGAGGGCCAGAGTTGCCACCATCGAAGTCCTGAACGTCTCACAGCAAGATCTTCGGTTGGGTGCAGAGTCCCTCCTTACTTTTGCCGAGCCAGCCAGCCGCGCTGCCTCAGTCACAGCCATCATAGCCAACGTGACGACACCTACCCCACCGCAGAATCCCCCGCTATCTCCTTCACTTCCGAAAGTTGATCTCTCGCATATCCCGCCTGAGGTCAGAGGGAAGTATGAATCCCTCTTCCGAGAGTATAGCGACCTCTGGTCTCGCTCCCGCTTTAATATCGGCGAATTGCGACTGAATGGGCAGCCGTACAAAGTTCGAATCCCCACAGCCGACGCCCCTCCCATCAGATGGAACCAGGACAGAGTGCCCTACCACCAACGCAACCATGTGAAGAAGGAGATTGAGGCAATGGAAGAAGGGGGTGTCATCCGAAAGTCCAGCTCTCTATGGGTTGCGCCCGTCGTCCTTGTAAAGAAGCTTGATGGCACCACCCATTTCTGCCTCGACTTCCGCAAGCTAAATCAGGCAACCAAACGTGACTTGTTCCCCCTTCCCCACATCCAAGAAACCTTCAACCGTCTCGCAGGAGCACAGGTGTTTTCCGTTCTCGATTACACCTCCGGCTTCTTCCAGCTGAAGATGCATGAAGCAGACGCAGAAAAAACTGCTTTCGTGACTCTTTTCGGTCTGTATGAGTTCACATGTATGCCGTTTAGGCTCGTAAACGCACCGAGCATCTTCCAGCAGGTGATGGCGCTGCTTCTCGCAGGTTTGACGAGAGACATCGCCCTCGTCTACATCGATGACATCATTGTTTTCTCCCGTTCGCATGCAGAGCATTTGAGGGATTTGAGGGAGGTTTTGGGATTGGTGAGGCAGGCAAACCTCAAGCTGAAGTTAGAGAAAGCGCAGATTGCATTGAGAGAGGTGGAATATTTGGGACATTCAGTCTCCTTCAGGGGGATCAGGCCAAGTCGAAAGAATGTGAAGAAGTTATTGGAGTGGAAGTCCCCAAAAGACCGAAAAGAGCTGCGCTCCTTCCTTTATCTCTGCTCGTATTACCGCCATTTCGTTGTAGGCTTTGCGAGGTTGACGCATCCCCTCCATGAGCTGCTGAAACCAGCTGACAAGGAAGGCCGTCCCCTTCCCTTCCAGTGGGGTAAGGAGGCAGAGGCAATCTTTACCGAATTGAAGAGACGCCTCACTACCCCCCTTATCCTTGCCTTTCCAGACATGAGCCGCCCTTTCACCGTCAAGCCAGATGCGTGCAAGGTCTCCGTGGGAGGTCTTTTCACACAAGAAGTCAACGGAAAGGAGGTGGTGATTGCCTATGTGAGCAGGGCGTTGAGTGCTGCCGAGAGGAATTACAGCCCAGTAGAGAGGGAGGCCTTAGGTCTTGTGTACTGCTGCCGTCAGTGGCGACACTATCTGATTGGTGGACATACGTATGCAGTCACCGATCATAAACCCAATCTGGCGATGGAGGATAGGAAAGTGGCGAATGAGAGAGTGAGGAATTGGGCGTTGGAGTTGCAGGAATTTGGGCTACGGTATGTTTACAAGTCGGGAAAAGCCCATGCAGACGCAGACGCTCTCTCCCGAATGCCGCAGAAGCCGTTGCCTATTTGTGTCGACAGTGGCGTTCCACTGTGCAGGCATTGCAACCAACCCGCAGACGGGAGCACCGAGATCCGGACAGGCATGGGGGCAGTCATGGCAAGTATGCACGGGCAGGCAAAAGCTGCACCGCTACAAGTGAACAAGGCGTTTTTGAACAGTGTGCGAGAGGAGTTGCCGAAAGATCCGGTGTTGGGGGACCACTACAGATATTTTGCAAAAGGTATTGTGCCGACAGACAAGAGGCAGGCAAGGCAGGTACTTTTGGAAGAGAGTGCGTTTGAGTTCAGAGATGGCCTGCTGTACCGATTTGAGGGAAGAGGGGTGAAAAAAAGAAAGCAACTCGTTATGCCTAAGGCATGTCAGTCGACTGTGCTCATGATGGGGCATGATCACAGTTTGGGAGGTCATGCAGGGCAGCATCGGTTGGCAGACAAAACATTGCTGCATTTCTGGTGGCCTCGATTGTGGGCTGATGCGAGGGAGTGGGTTGCTTCCTCTCGAGAATGTCAGGAGCGAGCGAAGCGTCTTCCCACCAGAAACCCACAGACAGTCCCAGTCCTAGGAATTGACGTGTCTGGTCCTTTCCCAACCTCCTGTAGAGGAAACCGATTTGTCCTCGTTGTGATAGATCATTTCTCTAAGAACGTTGAAACCTTCGCCCGTCCTGAGATGACAGCAACAGTCGTGGCACAGATTTTGGTGAATGAAATTTTCTGTCGGTATGGCCCGTTTGAGGTCCTGCTCTCTGACAGGGGGACGAACTTCCGGAGTGAGTTGGTGTTTGAGGTGTTGCGCATTCTGAAGGTCAACCACAAACTGACCTCAGGATACCACCCTCAGTGCAACGGTCTGACTGAGCGTTACAATCAGACCTGGGAGCAGGGGGTTGGGAAGCAGCTGAAGGCAGAGAATTCCCTTGACTGGGACCTTTACCTCCAGCCATTCAATTTCTCTTACCGCACCACCCCTCATGCCGAAACCCGTCTCACTCCCTTTCAGCTGACGTATGGGTATGAGCCGACCCATCTGCTGCGAGTTAAACCTGTCTCCCCGGATGCACGGTCCCCCCCCGTTGCCTACAATGACTACTACAGCGTCATCCGACAGAACAGACTGCAACTGGTCGATGCAGCACAGCAGAGGATGGAAAGATCGAGACAGGAGAGGGAAGAGAGGAATCCTCCACCGACGCAACCGAGATTCAGAGTGGATAATCAGGTTTTTCTCCGCAAGCCGGACAACCCGTTGACAGGGAGGAATGCAGGAAAACTAGAGGCGACCCATGAGGGGGTGTACAAAGTTGTTGCCAACCCAGAAGGACGGACACACAACACGGTGATCAGACGAGTGGGAGGACAAGAGAGAGTCTCTGTGAGCACAGACAGGTTGGCACTTTGGAAAAAGAGAGAGAACGTCAGAGCAGAAGGAAAAGAAACAGAGGTTGAAGACAAGGAGGAGAGATCGAGAACAGAAAGAGAGAGTGGAACGAAAGAAAAAGAGAAAGAGAGGCAGAGAAAAGAAGAAACGCGTGCGTTTGATGAGACACTTACAGAGGCCAGTGATCTGTGCCCTTGGTGATAGGTAGGTCCACGTCAGCACCGCAAGACGAAATTGTCTCCAATTGATGAGGAGGAGTCAGAATTCGAGTCTGAGACTTCTTCTGAGGAGGAAGAGAAAAAGAGTGAACAGGAGGACAGTGAGGAACTGGAAAGTCAAAAAGAGAGGAAGGAGGCGCCAAGATCGAATTCGAAGAAGGGAAAAAGAAAGCAGAAGGCAGTGCCCGTTAGAATTCAAGCAAGTCAGGAGAAGGAAGGAAAGACCTTCTACCGTGTTTCCTTCTCCGATGGCACTTTTCTTTGGCTGAGTGAAGAGGAGGTGGACACACCTACCCTCGTTGAAGACTTTGAGAGAAAGAAGGAAGCCGTTTTGCGTGGCCAGGTAGAATGAACTGTTGATTGCTCCATAGCATAAAGTGATGACTGGGCTGTTTCAATCGATTCGATCCATCATTCCTTTTTTCCCACCCTTCTTATGTTTTTCCCGCCCTTCATGTCATGTGGTGCGGCCGCGCCAATGGTGGTTCTTCGATTGCCGGTGTAGGTGGCTGGGATTGGTAAAAGGTGTGAATTATGCGGGACGCACAAGCTTAAAGCGGGGAGTGATTGTTATGGATCATGAATAAGAGAAACACTAAGTCCTTCGATAAGCAAGATCGACTTAATAGTAAAAGGGTCCAATACAGAGTGATTGATTCAATACAGACGCGTACCTATTATTGACAGCAATTCTCAGATACAGAGAATGGACGCGCATACATGCTGCCTGTTATAGAGAGAAGGCAAGCCTGAAGGAAAGATGCCCTCTCTAATAGACCTCTATGTGTAAGATCGTATAAGCACGTATCTGAGCCCTATAGCTTCCGTAGGCCTGACGGAAGAACGTATCACAGCAAAAAAAAAAAAAAAATAGAATTGGCTTAAATTATTATTATTTTTTTTTTTTGCGCAACACCTATAAGCAACACTTGTGCAACACCAAAATAACACTTATGCAATACTTGAACAACAGTTGTTTGTCACCTAACATCGTCGGGCGAAAAAAAAAAAAAAACTAAGCGAGGACGGGCTTAAATTATCTTTTTTTTTTCTCTATGATAGGTCTAAAGATTAAGTTACCCCACATAAACGTTTGGAATTTTAGATATATGGACTGCCAGGAGCTAGGCTCTGCCGGCTTAGTCAACTCATTCATTCATTTATTCATTAATTCATATCCGTTATTATTCAAACACTTTTGGAGATAGTCTCTAGTCTCTAGGATAATCTTAATTAATAAAAATCATATATGGAACTTTTTAGAGATCACGATGAAAATCGTATAATTCGATATAATTCGTATCACGATGTGTTACTAGAATCTCTGTGAAAACGACTAGTCGTCGACCACATTTAATTAATGCCTATATTTGCTAGACTGCCCGGCTCGCCCTAGGGGTTGCCCGGCACGCCCGCGCTGTACAATTTTTACTACTCGGTACTATAAGAACTAAACTAAGAAATTTCATCGTGCAGCCTTTGCTGAAGCCTATAGAGTCAGGCCTAGAGTCAGGCCTTATCAGAATCAAAGTTATCGAACACTGCCATTGTGCAGTGGCATCAAAAGGCAATTCTGTCATACAGGGGAATATCCGTCTTCTCGCTCCACTTGTCCACATACGCCCTGACCCTCTGGGGCCACTTGACGCCCTTCACGATGGTGCACCCCCTCAAACGCGGAAACAAATCCACGTCCGTGTACGAAGGCCCGCCTTCCACCGCCTCTTCCTCAGAGTGCAACAGAGGGTCGAGCTTCTGGAGTGCCTTCTCCAGTTGGGGAATGTACTCAGAGGACCTCTTGAAATTCTCATCGTAGGAGGACGGGGCGTCAAGGGGGTGACGCTCGGTGTAGGTCCGTCGTGCGGCGTCGAATGAGAACTCGGGGAGAAGGGCAGACCTGCGGAAGACAAATGTTGGTCTTATAAATTAAACGGCGCGTATATCCGTAGAAATTGAATAAGCACTCGATTGACTCACAGGTTTGTCGACAAATTCAAGCATCAATTCATGGATGGATTAATGACTTCAATCATTGACTAGACGGTGGACGGCTAGTCGCTTACTTCTTTGTTCAACCGACGGATTTTATCACTGATGGGATTGTGGGGGCGAAACAACTTAATATCCAACACTCCATGATGCTCATGCAATTCATCGATCGGGCAAAGAGAAATGGAACGAAAAAAGAAAAAGGGAAAGCAGGGGTGAAATGTAAAGCGACCCCTCGTTTCTTTCCATTCAGTCAAGAAGCAGAGATTCGAATTGTCAGCCGTAACACGGACACACACAAGCAATCATGTGCAACAGAAGATGCAGAGAAATAGGCAGAAAGATGGTGCATTCATGGAATGCTTCTGTCTGTTGATTGACTGAGCTGGTTGATTTTTCTTGTTGGTCGACTTGTCCTTCTTAATTGCGTTTTCTTTTTTGTTGGTGTTTCCTTGGCAGCTCCTCAATACATGTGGCGTGAACTGGCAGTGTGGAATGCAGATTGTGTGTTTCAGTAAAAGATGGAGTGTGTCTCCATCTTTGTTCCCATCTTTCTTTTTTGAGATACAAAGGTGCTCGAGAAGTATCGTAACGCGTACATCACCAAACCAACCATCGATGCAAACCCCCCCCCCCCCCCCCCCCACACACACATTGACGCACGCACTCCATGCACTCACCCAGCGAATCGAGGTCGCGTCAGTCTACGGCTTGCTGCAGTCACCTCATTCATTCTGCAGAACAAGAGGAGAGGAGGACGGGGAGGACAGACAGAGAGCAGCAGAGATTGAGAGAGAGAGAGAGAGAGAAGCACTGGAGACCACGCACCGATTCAAACGACTGCTGACTGACTGACTGACTGACTGACTGACTGACTGACTGACTGACTGACTGACTGACTGACTGACTGACTGACTGACTGACTGACAGACAGACAAACTGGCTGACAGGTGAACGAAAGAGAGCAAAACAGAAAAAACGCAAGGAAAAATCGAAGGGAGCAAGGAAGCGATGGAAAACAAGTGTCTAGATGTTACACACAAAATGATCCTCCCTCTCTCCTTGCAAACGCCGCCTCACTCACTCACGCGCTGATGAATTCTTCCGAGGCCCCCGTCTCCTTCAGCACAGGCCCCCCCGCCCCCATCTTCGCGTCTCCGTCCACCCTCCTGACGATATCCATGGACTCGGGCATCGCGGTGATCTTCTGGGGGTCTTGCGGGTCTGTCCAGACCAAAATCGGCACCATCTTCTTACCAACCAGACGGGTTGGGATGTCCACCTGGAGGGATCATATGGAATTTGAATATAAATAAGTATTTTCCTTTTTGGCCACATGTAGCAATCAGTATCAGTAAAGTGAGGAAACGAGGCAGCCATCTTATTCCCAGCCACAGGGGTGCGCATCTCGGCCTGTGCACGGATCGAATATGATGGAGCTGGTGCGTTGAGCCAGTCCTTCATTCATCTGTGCATTTACACGTGAAAGCTGCTGGCTGTCCTTTCAGGTCTGCTTGCAGGGCACATGGGGAAAAGAGACAGAAAACAAGGGAAGAGCTAGATGCAGTAATGCACATTCACACACTCTACTAAGATTCTGAGTACGTTCAATTATTTGCCAAGCAATGATGAGCTGACCTCGTCGTTTGCCAGGCTTTATTTTCATGAAGAATTCTTTATGAAAATAAATGCACAGACCTCGTCGTTTGCCAGCCAAATGAGTTCGTGTTTGATTTTTTTCAGTCCGAAGATGATGCGTGCGCGCACACAGAAGGGGCAGTGGTCGTACACGTACAGCTGGGGGAGGGGCCCTGGAGGCACAATTCTGTCATCCGGGACCACCGCGGCGAGACGGGAGGGCGACTCTGCCTTACGGGTCCGAAGACGCTGCTGCATGCATGCAGGCAGGATGGATGGAGACGGATTTTCAGTGTGCATGGGGGTAAAGAGAGACAGAGACAGAACGGCAGACAGGTGGAGGAAGGCGGCCTCGAAGGGTGCTGGTTAGAGAGGTGAGAAGACAGTGTGTTTGCGTATCCGTAACGGTGTCAGTGACGGACACACTGAGCTCAGGAGACGGAGATGACAGAGACGGAGACGGGGTGGTCCTAAGCACATGCGAAGACATCCCAGCAGTCAGGCGACTCAGATTCCTCCCTCTCATCTCTAGCGTCTCTCTGTCTCCTCCCCCCCTTACAAACTCTTCTCTTCTGCCCCTCAACCGCCTCACGCGTCCACCATCATTCAAGTGGGTGCCGACATTCACGGTACTAGGCGTCTCCTTCCAAGACACTCACTCTCGAACATCTCCTAACTCTCTGCCTGACGAGACACACCTGCAGTCCAGCAAGAAATCCACTAGCATCGACAGCACACGAGAGGGCCAGCAGACCCCAGAAAGCACCCATCTGCCCCATTATTGCGCACAGCAACCCGGTGGCTGGAGACTTCACGGCGCGGGAGACACCTACAAGACCGGGGGTGTCAAGCCGTCTACGGTTCTCGTTCAAGAGCACAAAACTGTCGTATGGTATGACGGCTCTTTCAGCTCGCAATACGATACTGGAACGTCGTAGAATTAAAGCATGAACGGCTGCATGTTGGCACTGAGAAGTGTCTGAATTGAACATGCTGTCTGACATTCAGACAAGACACGAAATCCGCGTCTCGTTCGTCGCGCGCTTTGCGCGCACATGCGTTGCCTAGCTCTGCATGCGTGCATCTGACGCAAGCAAGCTTGCGAACGGCCCCGGAAAGCAAGAAAAATGAGAACTTCACGATTGACGCACGCAGGCCAGCCGATTGGGCAGTCGCGCCGACCCCCCCCCCCCGCGGGAAAAGCCGTAGAACCCCCCCTCCCCCAGGAAAAAAGCCCGGGGATGCAGCCTGTCGCTTTCCGGGGCCACTGACGCACGCATACATGGTTCATGCACGCTTTTCTGGACCATTTGGGGCGGGATCTTTCCGGGGCCTTTTTTT
>JAHBMJ010001806.1:0-10136 GCA_018398765.1 Chromera velia
GGGGGGGGGGGGGGGGGGGGAAACCGAGTGAAAGAATGAGATCTTTGTCATCAAGCTGCCATCTTCTCACATATACACACGGACAGACACAGATGCACACACACACACACACGCACGCGCGCGAAGGCACGTCAGAGAGAGAAAGGGGGGGGGGGGTCCTTTTTGTTGCGGATTTCCTCTGTCTGAAAAAGCCAGCCATCTGTGCGAGTAACCGCGACTGTTTGTTGAGCTACAGATCGACTCTTCTACCAAGAACTCGTCTTTCCGGCCCTTCCTCATAGAGTATAGGAAGGAAGCGCTGACCGACCATGCGGAGTCGTCATGAGGACCTCCAGTTCCTTGAAGATCTCAAGTGTTGCGACCTGTTCTGCCATCTGTGCCTGCAGAGTCACGAAGAAAGGACGTGGCGATTAGGACAGAAAGGATGCATGGAACACCTCCTGTTTGTCTGTCTCTCAGTCAACGTGCATCTGTACAGGAAACACCTTTTCAGGAGCGGATGCGGAACCTCTTCTTGGCAAAAAATCCAGAGAAGAGTGTCTCTCCTTTGAAACTGCATCCCTTTCTTCGTGCTTAGTCAATTGATGTGAGGGCCAAAGGGGGCATACATTGCCATCAATGCAGACAGGAAGGTCAAGAGATGCAGTGAGATTTCCATCCAGACCCTACCAGATAGGAAGGAGGGAGGGAAGGAAGGAAGAAAGAAAGAAAGAAACAAAGAAAAAGAAAGAAAGAAAGAAAGAAAGAGGGAAAATCGAGAGAGGCCGACACTCAAGCGTCCAACTTCTACAGCACGTCTATGTGCGATCTCATTCTGTTCATTTGAGAAGATCGATGGATGTTCGCGAATGCCGATCATACGAGTGCATCCTATTTGCTTGATAGTGAAGTCACACATGAATGTCTGCATCCACGCCTGTGTACACGCATAGCACCCCACCCTCGTCATCTTGTTCAACTCATCAGAGGACACCCCGATTTTCTTTCCCTCCCCCCTCCCAGGCGCCCTCCACCCCGCCTCTCTGTAGATGTCCAAGTACCGGAAGTATTGGATCGCCTTCGCACACTCCTGCGCACACAAAAACCCGAACATTCAATAGGGGGGGCTTCACAAGCTTTCCTGAACATGCGTCTGTGTATGCATCTTATACGCAACATGCACGATAGCACGCGTACGTACACAGACAGGCATTTCACTCAGACAGGACGACGTAAAGCGACGACACACAGCCGAGTGAGAGCCTCAGCGGTATCACGAAGAGCAGAATCAATGGACACAGCGCGCAGTGCAAACGTAAAAGAAGAACAAAATGACAGGAGAAAGCAAGATGTGGTACTCTGTGTGTGTGCGCGTGTGTGTACAATCCGTTCTCAATGCGTGTATCTTCAGGTGAATCACGAACGGGCTGGCAGACAAGCAGGCAGGAAGCAGCCAGAGTGTGGTTCTACTCACGCTCTGAAGTTCCTTATGCGCCGGATCGTGAGACAGAATGCGCTGCGTGGCGTCGTAGATCGGGTCCCCGGGTCCGCGCCTGCACCCACTCACTCAAGCACAGGAATGTTCAGCGGCCACTCACCGATGAGACACCTTTTCACACGCACAGAGAGCAACCGGGAACGGTGAGGAGAAAGGAAAGCAACCGATTGTCGTCCGAGCAATCAGTCCGACTGATTCATGTGATGAGAAACGGAGTCCTTTGCTCAAAACTTCTCCTTTTGCTTGCCTCAACAGCAAAACAAAGAGAATGGAAGTTGATGAAGAAATAAGGGCTAATTGCCTTTCCCTCCCTCTCTCCCTGCCTGACGGACTCCATTGGCTCCTGCTCTTCAGGTGACCCCGTCGTGAGTTTCTTCCTGCACACGTCCGCGCGCACACAGAGGAAGACACTGGAGATTCAACGCGCGACTATCAGATAATCTGGGAGAGACAGAAAATGTTGCGGGGACGACGGTCTCCCGGCGTGCGAAGTCGCTTTCGACGACCTCAAAACCAAGAAATGAGCCGGTCTCGATTCTGACCGATTCGCCCGAGAAAGGACTGTACCAAGAGCAAAGAAAATCATAAAAAGCAAGAGAAAGAAGACAGAGACGCAGACAAAAAAGAGAACCAACTGACACATCGTATTGACTCCAGAATTCGGCGATCTGTCTTTTGCACTCCGCCTCGCTCGGTCTGTACTCGCGCGGCAAAAGGAAGGAAGGGATCAGAGAGAGAATACATCAACACGGGAACACAGACAGGAAGGAACGAATGGAATGGGCAGAACAAAAAGAAGGAAAGAGGATCAGCTTTGGCTTGGGGACAACAGGCAGACAGACAACCAAGACAAGGGGGCACAGTGCAATTCTCCCCAGAGAGAGAAGACCCGAATGGCGAGGCAAAAAAATCAAACAGCACCCGCACAATTTTGTCGGAAGATCTGGCTGCAAGGCACCATCAAGTGCAGGCATGAGCATATCGATATCTTACTCTCGAAACGAGAAGAAAGAGAAAATTCTGAGACGGTTGCACACCCTCACATACACACACGCGGGCACTCTAGCCAATCCTTTTCCAACTGCCCACACGATTGTGTCTTTTTTCTGTGTCCATTTTCATCACACACAGCACCCACACACAGCACCCTTGTTGTCTCCCGTACTGACGAGAAAAGAAAGAGAGACGACTGACATGTTTCTCAACCACTCGTCGAGGCTGTAGGTGTCCGGGCGTACTCCACAGAACTCTCGCTTGCCACCCTCACGTCGGGTGCATTGCTTCTCTTTGCCGGGCTTTTCTCCTTCTCCCCCTCCATTTTCTTCTTCGTCTGCCTGATTCTCCTCGGCCTGTCTCTTCTCTCGGTCAGCTCTACGGAGACTCTTCTCCACCTGCACCAGCAGATACGGGGAAGAAACGGGGGATATGCAGCCTTCTGATCACTGTGTACGAAACTGTGCACACCGAAGCACTTCAAAATCAATCGGTCTTTCTGACACACAGGACTGAGGCGTGGGCCACTTCAACCTCCTTCCACTCACTCTTGCAAGAAATGGGTGATGAACACTGAGCGCAGTCGCAGCACGCATACAGATTGATATGACATGAGATCACACAGGTAGAAGCAAAGACCGACTGTTGGTGCCTTTTTTCTTCATTTACTGAAGTGCGGACACACACAGGCGGCAGGATTCTCTGCGTGTTTCTAAATGGTGCATCAATCCACGACGACAGAAGCCCCTCATGCGCGGGAGAACTTCGGACAAGACAGACCGACCATCTGTCCAGCGTTCGGAAAGTATCGGAGGATCTTTGCTGCCACCGGTCTCTGCAAGCATCGGTAAGTCAGGATAGGTGGATACACGTACACGCAGCATGAACATACACGTGTGTGGGAGACAGACTGTGCGGGGTCTCTTCAGAAAGTTGCGCCCGGCTCTTCCCAAAGACACAGCGATGCACATAGAGAGAGAGAGAGAGAGGTGAAAAGGAAAAACAAGAAACCATGGAAGACAAGACGGGCGGACGGAGCAGGAGAATCAAAAACATAAAAAAATCGAATAACTCGCACCATACCAATTCTTTGTTTGTCCTCTCATTCTGTGTCCTGGAGGTCCATGTTAGATCCACGTTGGATGCATCAAACTCGCAGGTTCATATGGACGCACTTCTCGAACGATTGTAGGCACTTTTCACCTCCTCACTTTTCCGCTCTGACCTTCTCGAAGTATGTTTCTGTCTGCAGCCGTGGACCGTCGGTGTAGTTGATTAGGTAAGCATACAGGGAGCACCAGTTGAAAGGATTCTCCTCGAGCTCCGCCTGCATCAAATCATGGTGAGAGTGCACAAAATGGAGGTGCATGCGCAGATGCAGACTGGGTGGGTGTGTATTCGAACTAAGCCTGCAGAGGCGTTTTCGGTCGGTCAGCCAATGCGAGTGTCGCAGCTGCACGCTGTTCGAATACATGAGACTGGCATAAACGGATTTCTTTTTTTGTCCAAGCTTCTGTTTACGTAGAATAACAAAGAGAGAGACATTTGACATGAGACGGGACCGCCCATTTTCTTCTTCTTCTTCTTCTTCTTTGAAGCAGCGCCTCGACCGACTGCCATCAGAGGAGAAAGAAAAGAAAATGAGACCCCTTCTTTCTATCCACCATATTTGCTCAACACTCGTGAGCTGAGGGAAAAAGAGAGACCCTCGTTATTTCCCCCACCGCTCCCAACTTACATCTGCATCGGGAGGTCTCTCGAACCTCCGAGGCATCCTTCGCATTTCCACAGTCTGGCTGGAAGGCAATGGCAGCCCCTGCAAGCAAAACAGAGATCAGCGAGCACACACATATTCAGGATACTGATCTCTGGAAGCAGAGAATTCTGTGTGCAAACCTCTCTGTGCTGCTTTTCGGTACGCGTTCCCCCTTCTCCCTGGTGCTTTTCCTTTTCAGTGAGTTCAAGCCCCGCGCTGGTTTTCTCTTCCAAAGACGGCGGGGTACCTATATACTCGATGCACCCTTATTCTCCGATGTGCCTTCTTCGTGGAATCTCTCGGTGCTTTGCTTCACGTGTGTGTCTTTCATTTCTTGTGGAGGACTACATTTTCTTTCTTCACTTGCCTGCTCTTTGTAAAAATCCTCTGCATAGGCTCCTTTGCGGATATTCCTGATGGGCGCCTGGTAGATGTAGAACCTGAAGAGGGGGGGAGGGAAAGGGAGACCGAGGGGGGACATCATACGCCATGGCATGTCCATTGGTACACAGAGTTCATCCAATTGAAGAGAAACCGTCCGGGACAGAAGCGTCAAAGAGCCCAAACGCCTTAGATCCAGTTCAGCAGCTGGAACGGCTTCCTGAAATCCACATCTCCCAACCAACTGAAGGCTTCTCTGACTGACTGACTGACTCACTCACTCATAGGGCCACCCATCGTCGTCGTACCCGCTGCCCCCTTCGCCGGCATCCTCTGTAGTCCATTCAATCATACACAGAAACAAAGAAGGGAAAAGATGAGTTTCACGCGTCAACTAATGAAGACAGTCATCGGTCGACTAACTGATATACGTGTGTGCACGTCCAGGCAGGATCAACCTGTCTCTTTCCTACAAAAAAAGAAGGAAAGAGAAAAGTCAAGACTCCAGCCAGTCCAACAAGATGATGCAAGCTCTCTCTCCTTTTCTTCCCCCCCCCTCTTTTTTTGTCGGCAAGCTTCCGTGAATCCAAAGAGATCGACGGAATCACACAATCGGTGCCAAGCAACTACACGTCTCTCTTGCACCGTAGCGTGACTTTCTGACGCTTTCTCGTCACCCCCTCACCTGGAAAGATGCCCCTCTGCGCATCGTCCTGCTGACGGCAGAGCTTTTCGATCACTTTGCTCTCGAATATGGCCTGCAGAATGTAGAGTGCACACACGTACCATGTACTTGAGGTTGAAGTGCTTCAACAGAACTGACAGGACTCCGAACGGCAGTGCATCTGTTTTCAGGTGCATGGACTCTCACTTGACCGGAGCGGACTTGGTAGAAAAGGGAACGAGGGGAAGGGAAAGAACAGTCACCTCGCCATGAAATCGTCGTGCCAAGAGATTGCCATATCTCCTTGTGTTTGCAAAAAACGGAGTGTGTACGTCGAACACAGAAGAAAAGTATGAAAGGCGAGATTCAAAGTTTCTTTCGTGAGGCTTCTAAGTGCATTTCACAATGCATCTACATTTGCATACTTGTACATGCGTAGCTACCTTTGCCCACATAGCCTCGTAGTACTGTCGACTCTCCTTCCCTCCTTCGTCTTCTCCCCCTGCCCCCCCGTCCCTCACGTTTTCCCCATCCCCGTTCGCCTTTCCTTCTCCGTCGTTTTCGTTCTCTCTCAGTCTGGCTCTGTTGAACTTAGAAGGGTCACCTGCGCAGACAGGGAAGCAGAAAGCCAAAAGAATCAAAAGGAGCCAAAAGCTCATGCCGACTTCAACATTTTTCGTTGTCGTTTCGTCATCGCCAATAACTTGGTATAACCGAAGACCGAAAATCTTTTTCTCGAGGTCAAAAACTCTCCCCTTTGATGAGAAAACAACAGACGAAGAAAGACCAGACGACATACTTCAAACACACGCCCAACCCCGTCCCCCTCCATTCACTTGATCGATCGATCGGCCCTCCTCCATCGAGCACCACCCATCCCCTCTCACCCGTTTTTCCCAAAAGCCACTCGGGTTGGATGTCCTCGTCGGAGAGGTCGAGTCCCTCCCGAGACATCATCAGCGCCACAACCCGAAGGTACTCCTCATCGCCTGCAAGCAGTCAACGTTGATTTATTCAAACTCCCATTTTTTTTTCACGTTGCACATAGATTCTCATTGACACAAAACTCTAGAAGACGGATCGGGGGAAAAGAGGACGGTCGCGTGCGTGCGCTTTGAAAGTACTTGATCAGACAGACAGACCAGCACCTACACATTCTTCAAAACTCTTGTTTCGCAGACTCCGGTAGGCACACTTTCCATCAATAAAGGCCGCCCAGGAGAGAGACGGAAACACGCCGGTGGCACTCAATCCATAGCCACTGAAGGGAAAACGCGGGTTCTCATCACACTCCCACCAATAGTTTTGTGGTCTTCCACTCTTAGCCTGACTTGCAACCAATGACGACGAGAGACTGAAGAAGAGACGTTGGTGCTCCGCAACGAGAGAATGCACTTCTGCGGAGAGATCAGCACAGGTTTTTCACCTTCACTTCCACTCAAAGAGCTCACTCACCTGAACAGGGATACTCCACAAATTCGCCCTCATCCATTTCGAACTTTGCGACAGAGCCTGAATACTCCGGAAGAAAATCTGCGAAGGAGACGAACAAAAAAAGGGAACACGGAGAAAAGAAAGGAAAAATGACCGACACAAAGAACAAGGAGACAAGATAATGTCACTTGACGACACGTCTGTCTCATTTCAGAAAACCTCGGGCACGGGATGGCAAACTCCTCACAACAACAGTTCACCCAAACAAATCAATACTCAATGGAAATACACGGACAAAGGCCCCCCCCCCACAGGCAACAAGTCGCAGATTCCTTCCCGAAAAAAGAAATGCAGGGGGAAAAAGGACGCCCAAGAGAGCGAAGAGAAAGATGAGTGGGAGACCCCCTGTGCAAAAAGAAAAGAAAACCATGGGATCAAAGTAAAATGAAGCAACTCACTTGCGGCGTTGAGAAAAAGTCCAGAGACCTCCATCTTCATTCCCAGAGTGTAGATGTCAGTGACTGCAACACAGCACAGTATACAATTGTAATACGTCACGTACCTCTCGACATGCTTATGCATAGAGGTTCCTCTGCCGCATAAAGGCAGAGACGGGATAGCAAAACAAAAACCCAGCATCGATCATCACAGACAACAAAAACTGGAAGGAAAAGTACCCTTATCCATCGGAACGCACAAAGCAGCACGACCTACACATCAATCGACCACACATGTATACGCGCTTGTCTGCTCGCAATACCACAGCCACAAGAAGACAGAACAATCCAAGCCCCGTAGAATGGAGAAGGAAAAAGGGCCTTCGCTGAATCCACAGACAGACACAAGCGGAGGGCTTCACATGTACACGATAGCACACACCATGCATCAGGACATACTCAGATGCAGAGGGAGAATGCATGCACAGACCGACCTCGCAGTCTCTCAACGTGCCGCTCCACCACGTCGAGAAAGCTGTCGACCTCCCCCTGCACTCATGTGGCATGCACAGCTAGGTGTCAAGATGATCCAACGGTACTGCCTGAGTTTGTGTTTGCACGTTTCTCTGTACGTTTGGGCAGACGTAGAGAGGAGACGGAGGGGTGGATGGAGTACACATGTACAAATAGTGTCCGTCATGTGTAAATGTTCGCATGGATCAGAGGGCTGCTTGTTCTGCCGCAGTTTACGTAAGGGACAGTCACACCGTCTCGGGAAAACGACGCGCGCGCACACACACACACACACACACACACACACACACAGAGAGAGAGAGAGAGAGAGGACTCACGGGGGTCAGCTGGTTGAAATTCGGTGTCAAGTGGTTGAGGTCCAGGTGGAGGATTCCCTGCAGGCACAGAAGGGTGAGGAGAGATGGAGAGGTCGGTTGACAGACAGAGAGAGAGAAAGGAAGGCAGACGGGCTGTTTGAAGAGACAATGACCGGACAACCAAACAACGTTGGAGACAACAAGCGTGTCTTGACAATCCGGAACCCCTCTGTTTTGTCTCCCATTTTGTTCTGTTTGGGGTTACATGCCGGTGTCTGGCATTTGGAATGAAGCCATCCATTGTCTGTCGAGACTGACTTTCTCTGTCGTCCGCTTACAGACTCCACGGCACTGCAAAAACATGGGAAGGAAGAAAATAAACTTTGAGATGTCTGAGGTGAGCACACGCCCACCCTCACTGAGTCATAGACTGGGAGAGAGATGTAGACGGTTTGCCGAGAGGAAGGAAGCAGATACGCAGAAACAAACAGAAAAGCAGACACAGACAGTCATGCAATTGAGACCGTTGCAACCCTCACACAGCACCGCAAGGTCTAAAGACCCAGAACCCGGGCGACGGGACAAAACCTTTCTTGTTTTGCATCAGCAATAAGGGAAGGGGCACAGCCTCAGAGGATGTGAAGAGAGTGAAACTTGCAGTGGCTTGCACATGTGTCTCCGATTCAACTCTATTCTCTTTCCAAGGCACTCACCTTTGTAGTCTTTCGAGGGTGTGTAAAGGGAACGAAGCCAGTGCCTTACACTTGCTTTCTAAGGCGCTCTAATACTTTTCTCTCTTTCTTTTCCAAGGCACTCATCCTTTCTCTGCTGAAAAACTCACCTGCGCTCTTTCTGGGAAGAACTCGATGAGGGCCTTCCAGTTCTCGTTCATCCTCTCGTAGGTAGCGATGGTCTCCTGTATTGTGTGGGGGGGGAGGGGGGGGAAAGGGGTTACGAAGGGTTACGCACAGGTTTGCAGTCTGGAGGATTCCTTGTCTGATTTGCCCCTGTGACAGAATTCGAGAAGGGGAGAAGTGTGCACTGTTCAAGCTGCGTTTCGTTCTGCACATCATTCGGATCCCCTGAAGGGACTCTTTGAATGCGGATGAAGGCTACTTAGCTGGTCGACTGAACAACAGAAAAGAGTGAGAACACCTCTCACACATGAGAGAGGAACGACCAGCAAAAGCAAATTCCGGGTTTCTCTTTTGTGACGCTTCGACAGAGGAGTGTGCATTTCTCTCTGTCATCTGTAAACTACACATGGTTGTGCGACCGATACCTTCACTTTCCCCTGCTTTCGAGCGACGATGGAACGATTCAATCAAACCAGGTTTTCTGAAAGAAATCCTTTTCTGCCTGCCTTTCAGACCAAGGAAAGAAAAGCAACATGGTCAGTCGACTACTCACGTATCCCATCAAGTTGCATTCTTCCTGAGATTCCCTTCTGTCTCGCAGCAGAGAATCTTCAGCCACCTGCTGGCAGTACTGGTACCAGAAGGAGCGTACCTGCACGCAGACAGGTGCATAGAGAGAAACAAAGAGGAACACACAAGAGCGAACGAAAAGAATTGTGTGGAGCGAATGAACGTGGACAGACACATTCAAGACGAAAAGAGAGCGACAAGAGGGCAAGAAAGGGGAACGAGAATAGCCAAGAGAAAGAGATACTTGCCCCGTTTGGAAACTCGACACAAACGACGACCGTTCTCTTCTGCTCACGTTCACACGAAACACGTTGAAGCAAATCAAGGGACAGATCAATTCTCGTCAGAAAGTCCACTTACGTCCCCCATCATGATCAGTTCAAGTTCTGGAGACTCCACCATGGACACGAAGTCGGCGTAGCTCTGCAGAGACAGAAATTCCGGAGACAGAAGAGACAAGGGAAGAAGACACGAATCTGATTTGCAAATGACGAGGTAGACGAATAAACCTGACGATGCATCAGCTACACTACGCCGTCACTCCCTCAAAGCAAGATCCAGGAGGAAAGGCACCACGGACCAGCAGGACGGAACGAAGGGACGAAGACAGCTAGGAAGAAAAAACAAGACCTGGCAAGCAAAACCGGGTTAACCTGCTCCAGTCTACTCCACATATGCAGAATACACCCCTACTGTGGAACGACTGTACTGACCCCTCATCCCCCCCCCCCCCCCCC
>JAHBMJ010001806.1:10348-20348 GCA_018398765.1 Chromera velia
CCACACAAAAAAAACAAAAAGAGAGACTCACATGAAACATGGGATGACCAACCACCCCCATGAGCAGTCCCATCTCTGTAGGTTCCTGCAAAAGTATGGGAAGAATAAGTGAGTATCAGTAGATCAATCCGTGTCGATGTGATTGAGTCATTGTCTATCAAAGTAATCGCTTGTATTTACATAGCTCAGACAAGTGTGTTCCACGAAGGGCGCACAGAGGAGAGGGGAGAATGGTGAATAGACGTGAAAAGACACACGCAGACGAGAGACGAAGCCGCATGAGAATATGAGCCAGAGACTGCGGCTGTCAAAGAGGGAGAGGGAGTGCACAAACACTCAGGATGTCCTGCAAACACCCTAGGGATCGATCACAGCGATCGACAGGAACGGGATATGAGGAGCAATCCCTTTTCTTGTAGATGTGTCACCGTACGAGAGAGCCAAAAGCGATCTGCTTTTCTGTTCTTTCGACTTACATGCAAACCGATGGCACGCTGCTGCATGAACGAGAGCCCGCACTTCATCTCGACCTCCTTCGCACCCGTCACGTCCGCGATCCATGTGGCGCCTCTGACCCACCTGAAGGCATTGGGGGGTCAAGGATACTTCTGCAGACCTAAAAAACGTACATATCTGCATGCCGACTCGTGCGTATTCACACTCCAGTGCACCCTCTTCATGAAGACCGGAACTGGACAGGGAGGATAGCGAGACAAACAGACCTCGAGACGAACAAAGTGTATTTTCCTGGCAGGCGTTCTCTCTCACTCACTCGCAAACTGTCTATGTTTCCTTTCATTCACGTCTCGAAACTGCCAGTTTACGGCATAGCCTCTCTTTCGCATACAGGTTGACATCCTACTCCTTCACCCACTCAAATGGGAGACAAAGAAAGACTCACGCCAGAGAGGCGTCGTCATCCAGAATGGAAGGTACCACTCGGGCATACGCTTCCCACGCTTTGCGATGCACTGCCCAAGCTTCCGCTTCGCCTCCCCAGAGAACCTCGTCCTCTCCTTCCAAGTTCCCTTCCCCCTCTTTCACCCCCCCACCCCAGAACTCTCTCCACGCACTCCCCAACGGGTCCCATTTCTCTCTCCTCTCCTGGACTGTCGCCGTGCTCATTCCTGTCTCTGCTGTTTTTGGATCTGTGTTTGTACCCTCAGTCCCTTTCGTCCCCTTCTTCTCTGTCTCGTTTTCCTTGTCTGCTTCTATGTTCCCCTCCGTCTCTGCTTTGTGTGTGTTCATGATGTTCTCTGGAGGCAGGAGGTCCTCTGCGGTGTGGGTGAGGGTGGAGAACAAACGGATGATCCCGGGCATGGAGCGTCGGAGTAGAGGGCGAACTGCAGGGACACAGGATTGTCATGTGCTGATTTGCATTCATGTCTGTTTCAATAATGTGCCATACAATGTTGCATCGGACTCCGAAGTTCAGCTGTGCTCATTTTTTGCTGTAATCTGAGGGGACTAAACACGAGGGGACCTGGCAAGAGGATCTGGAGGCATCCAGTGCCATCTGAAGAGCTTTGGATCTCTATGCAACTCTGTTGCAGTCAATCAAGAGTTGAGTGCCTTGGAGGGTCGGGAGAGAGGTGAGTGCCTTGGATGTTCAAGAGAGAGGTGAGTGCCTTGGAGATCTAAGAGAGAAGTGAGTGCCTTGGGTGCTTGAGAAAGAGGTGAGTATCTCGCATGTTTGGTGACTTTCTCCTGTATTCAACCAGGAGGTAAGAGACTCGCGAGCTCAATAAAGGTGGCAGTCTGGTGTGTGGACCCACGAGGAAGGGGATTTCGAATGTTGAAGGAAGCGGTGAGTGCCTCGCTCAACATAGAGGTGAGTGCCTCGCATGTTCGAGAAAGAGGTAAGTGCATCGTAGGGCCAGTCAGCATTGCACCAAAAGGTCGAAGGGACCTGTTGAGAGACTGCTGGCACACAGACCAGAAAGGCAAAAGGGGCAAGTATTCGTCCAGTCTACATCATTTGATGGCTCTTTGACTGACTTCCGAGGACATCAGGAAGGAGGACGGTGTGCTTGACAAGAGCGACGAACTCCCGAATGCCCTGCAGCAAGGAGAGCCCGAAGCCCTGCACACAGATACAAACAAGGAAGAGAGGAACACAACACCTGAGGAGAAGAGTCTTTCAACCAAACATACATCGGGCCTTCTGGAGATCTTCGTTCATCAGCTTTTCTCTCCAGACCAGACGTGCTGACTGGCGCGCACAGAGAGAAGGCAAGGCACAAATGCAGTTCTTCGTGGAAGAGAAGAACCAGATCAGCCACACAGTCTTCACAAAAAAGGAGGAACTCCACTCTTCACGTTTCAGGGAAGAGATCAAGCCTCTTACCTCTTCTCTTCGCTAGCTGAGAATCAAGGCAAATACCCTTTTCTCCTATCTTCCCCTTCCGTGTGCAGAAAAATGACTCTAAAACGGGAGAAAAGTAGTTCAATCCATCAGAAGAAAAGTCAGCAAGCAAACAGTAAGTTGCGTACAATTTTGCGTCGAGCCTCTGGCCGAAAAAGGGAGTACATTTACAGAGAGACGGCTTTCAGGTTGTACGAGAGTGCCCCAGCCTTTGTTGTTTCAACCTACGCAATCACCAGAGTGACTCACAAGATCGGAACAAAAGCTATTGGAAACCCTTCCCCAGTCCTAACTGAAGCCCGAAGCTCTCTTTCTCCCCACTGTCCAATCGTCTCACCTCGTCTTTTCGCAGATGTTCAAGGAGACCTGCTCGTTCCTGTAGATCTTCAAAACGTTGCGCAGCGACCTCCAAGGCAGGGAACCGCTTCAGAATCGTCTGCCAGGTCGCATGGACAACCCAGGGGAGTTTCATTTTCACCAAGTCGCAGTAGAGATCCGAGTAGAGAGCGTAGGAATCCAGAGGAATACCGGGGGGGAAGCCCAAGCTTCTCTGCATCTTAGATTGCGCTGGCATCTTTCCACAGAGCAACCAGGAAAGATGGGCTGTTAGTTAGATTTACTTCACAAGAAAAGTCTGAAAGACAGTCAAAAATCCTCAGTAAAAGGGGGCAAGGATCGTAATGGCTTTCCTGAAGGAAAGCAGACACTTCTCGGCCCGAGAGACTTCAGTCTCTCTCAGGCAAGAAGGAGAAGCAACAACTTCACCGCCCCTCTGAAGTCTGGGCAGTCTCTGTGACGAAAAGCCTAGATGTTTTCCTCAAAGAACCTCGAAGAGATGATCCTACGGGACTCAATCAATACTTTTTTCTATCGTCTCTTTAATTCTACCAGTCGGGCCATTCACATTCGGCGGAGAGGTGAACGTGTATGGTGGAGAATGATGGAGAGTTTCTGGAACGACGATCGAAAATGATTGAATTCCGCGCATTTCCCCGCCTCTGTGGGCAAATCATGGGCAAATCACCCATCGGGACACTCTTTTTCCCTTGGCCCAGCGCCGCCCCGCGCCTGACATCCCTGAAACTCTCTCTCATCAACTTCCCTCCGTCACTCCCATGCAGCTCCGCACATGCAGTCCGAGCGCTCCCGTTCCAGACGCCCCTTCGCTTGTGTCTAGGGTCTAGGGTCACCAGCCCTGGCAGCCCTACTCACATGGCCGCCACCGAAGTCGCGCATGTTGATTTCAGCAAGCGGCTATAAGCGGCTCTTCCGCCCCCACACCCTCACCCAGGCTTTCTAGAGCGGTCATTTTTATTAATAGCACTGCGGCTGCGCCGCGGTTCCTTCCAGGCACCTCCGCGGTGACACCCCCCTCCGTTTGGGACATGGCCCCATATACCGTAAAAAAGGTTTTTTCTAAGCGCCGTCGACACTAAAAAATTTTTTTTAAGGTGTTTCAATGTATTTCAATGATAAATTTGATCAATTGCTGATCAATTTGGTTTAACTTACCTCAGAAAAGGTAAAGACCGGAACAATCACGCCGCAGTTCCCCCCCTTTCTTCAAAGTTTTACAACTGCGGCGTGCCGCGGTGTGCCCTTCGGGCGCTCCGCGGTACCACGGCGTTTAACCATAATAGACCGTAAACACCACGGTGTGTAGAAAGCCTGCCCTCACCCACATCACCACCAATCGAGTGGAGGTTAGGGTATATGGGAGTGGAAGAGCTGCTTACTGAAATCGACGTACACGACTTCGGTGGCGGCCACGGCTTAATTGCTGAAATCGACGTGCACAACTTCGGTGGCGACCACGGACGGCTACGATTACCTTGGGCCTAGCGGTGGCTGTGGCGCCTAGCTCCACCTAGCTATAACCACCACCACTACCACCACCACTACTATTATTTAAGTTAGTTTACCAAATACAGCATATCACTACACATCATCAAGTCTGCATGACTCTATCTAAATCCATGCGGGATTTCTATTTTGTTTCGTGACACTTTCGGAAAGTTTTGGCATGAAATTTATAGAAATTTAGGCCAATCTCACAATAGACATACAAAACCACTAATAACCAGTAATAACCAGTTGTAACAAGTAGTAACCAGTATAAGTAACTATAAGTAAATTTTATATAATTTTATATGTGGGATGTAGTGGGACGTCAACTAGAGTAAACTTACTTGATAGTTTCGTTTAGTTTCGTTAGTATATAGTAGTAGTAACTTACTACTTTAACTAAGACCTCGACCAAGACTCCTAATCTGAGAGCTAGTCTAAGAGTCTCTTTTACTTACTTTTACTTTTAATATATTTAACTTTAAAAAAATTAGCTATGTTCATTACACTATTTAACTGTATTTCATTACGTTTTTTACTGTTTGTAAGGATTTGTACATAAACGATATTTAATTATCATTTATATATTGATTTGAAATATAAATAATTCTACTATGATTTTTTAATAAAATAACATAAATTATGTTTTATTTCTATTATAATTTTTACTTTATTTTGTTCAAATTTACAAGACTTCATTAGATTTACTCGTAGTTGCAGAGTTTGACGCTGGATCATGATAGGCCAGATGAATTACATCTCACATAGTAGTAGTACACACATACTTCGATGCAACATTGCACATTCGATTCGTTTCGTAAACCAGCTTTAAAGATCCTTACGATCAAAAGTCAGCAAGAGATCTGTTTGTATGTGTTTGTCACACTTTGCTGTTTTTGTGTTTATGTGTATTCATTTGCAAAATGCGGTTTCACTTCAAGAGAGGCGCGGGCTCACTTGACGACGGATTGATGAAATTTTATCTTGTGATCGAGCCGTCAGACTGCAATCGAAGTCAGAAGTCGGGATGATCGATCAGCTCCAAGAGGGAATCAATCTTTCGGTGCATTTTTCTGATTGGCGGCTGGAAATGGGTCAGCTTAGTTAGTGTGGTTTCTTCATATGCGGAGAGTTGGCGTTCGTTTGCAAATCAAAGACGATAATTTCTTCTGTGGCCGGTCAATGAGCAAAGAAGATGCAAAGCAGGGAAAAAGAAAAGAAGGACCCGCTCCTGTTTGTTTCTGGGGCACTTCCAATCGTCGTCCTTCTTTCCCCCGCCTTTTTTTTCCCCTTTCTCGTTTCCAGGTGTTTGAAGGGGGCATGAGAGAGAGAAGTGTGGAATGCACGTCAGCTTTTCTCTTTGCTTCGGTTTGGGTCTCCCTCTCGCCCCTGTGTCTATTGTCCCTGTTCGTTTATGCTTTTTGGCATTGGTGCCGAAATTTACCTTTCATCGTGGGATAACTCATTGTGTCATCCTTTTTCTGAACTCATAAAGTGAAGTGGAGCACGGAAGCACAATTGGATGTTATGCACGGAGACAGGAAAATGCCGAGCAAGCTTTTCACTGGCATTCCTCCACCCCCTTCAGCTTTATTCTTCATCTCCATGTGCCACCGTGGTGCTTGCACATATAACACTCTTCACAACAGAACTGGATGTGCTCGGCTTGTTCCGCCTTCGTGGCGTCTCTTCTCTCATACACACGGTCACTCCAGTTCTCCTTTTCTGTGGCACTAATGGCCCACCCAACCGACGTCGTGATCAACCCCGAGACGATCGCATTCCTCCTTCCTCTCTTTTTCGTGTTCGTGAACACATCGTCGAACTCACCCACAGTGGTGGCCTCACCCGTATGAAGTCCGAATGCAGTGGCCCTAGCAATGTAATTCTCAATCATCACTTTGACCATCTCGTCTTCTGCCGGCGCGGACATATACCACACGTCAACATAGGGGTACATTCGGTTGTTCGGGTTGTGCATCTTGCACCCAGTTTCTCCGATGTTTTGCATTCCGAAGAACTCCGTCACTTGGGCCGCTGTGGACTCGGGTGCGCACATCGCCTGGTCTTCGTTGGAAATTCCAACGAATTTGACTCCGGTGAGGGCCCTCCCGAGGTTGGCTGGCCAGAAGACCTTCCAGTCGGTCGGGATCATCGTTGTCGTGTCGGCATACACACCCCCTGCATGCATGGACCTTTCATACTCCTTTTTTGATGTTGAATTTATTAAGAGAGACACGCATGCAGTGAAATGTAGGTATTCAACTCACACGGTGAGACTAAACATGGCAAGAAAACCTGAGTGGCGTTGGGTCCAACGATTCCCACGCACTCAAAGGTGCAAGCTACCGACCGTTCTTGTAAAGAAAGCAGAGCGCGAGGATGTCCTTGATTGCCGAGAACAGCCGGTAGTGCTGCAACGACTGCACTACGAGGGAGACAGCCGTGCCCTGGTCCTCCAAAGCCGTGCCTGACAACAGCGTAGTGCCGACAGTGTCTCCCTCCAACTCCACTGCTGTGTAGTGTCCACCGTCTGTGGCCACACCCGAAACCTCATGAGCGGTCGCTCCTTGGTTCCACCCTTTCTGGTAGTAGTACTTGACCTCTCCTTCCTTTGCGGCCCTCATGATTCCCAACATCGTGTTCGGGCCGTCAGCGGCTGCGTGCATGTAGTTGGCCGACCCCGAGGGGTTGCCCCACCACATGTATTGCATGGGCTGGAGTGTCCCTCCGTTGAAGCGGACTTTCGAGGGGCACTGCGACACGTCGGTGACGCCTCCATTCGGCACCTTTCCGCTCTTCTTCGTGACCATGCGGCACTTCTTGCTGGCCGTGTTGGAGTCCATCCAGTAGCAGCCGTACCTGCACATGCTCATGCATGCAGATGGACCCTCATAAGAGTTCTGAATTGAAGGGAAGGGAAGGGAAGGGACGCACAAGTGCATACAGAGTTTTCATGCTCATGTACAGCAGCGAATATGTTACGTACACGAACTTCTGTCTGTCAAGAGAAGCGTTCAAGTGCCGAAGTCCTGCACCAACGTGGACACATCCGATGCGTGTGGAAAGGTGGATGGATGCACAAAAGCATGTTCATGTGCAGTTTCATGTGTCAAGAACAAAGCGACCCTCACATGAGCGTCTGTCACTTGTGCACGCATACCACAGCGTGAAACAAGCAGTACAACAAATGTGATGGCCTACCAGGAGAATTCTAGGCCAATGGAGGGGTTGAATTTATTCTCTTGCTCCTCTTGCCCGTAAGTGGTCACACAGGTCAAACACCCACCGCCACTGTCGACAACCTGATTGCAGGGACTCTTCGCCTCCTCAAAGAGCTTCACCTTCAAGCGGTTTCCTGTTGCCAGATGGACAAAAAGACCAAAGAGGACAAGCACAGCAGTTGAGGGCGTCATCTTGACCGGAATCAGCGCACGTTTTTCAGACAGAGGAAAGATGGATGGATCAGAAATGACTCGGTTGAATAATGGTTGGCTGCGTTTCCCCCTTTGGAGAGTGCTCGTAGACACACAGCGTTTGGCAGGCCGGACGCAAAGTTTCTGTGTATTTTTCCCTCCCTTGGACAGGCTTGACATGCAGCGTCACTGCATGTGACCTCATTCGGAGTCATGCAGTCGTTAATTGCATGGAATTATTAATAAGCTGTATATAGGGTCGTCCGGCCGCGCGGCTGTCAACGCATGCATGGGCGTGCATGCTTTTTGTAGTGACTGAGAGGGCAGTTCCACGCGTCACGGGCCCCAGTCATTTTGCCTTTTTTTAACGGAAACAATTCACGCGCCGGTCCAGCTAGCTCTGCAATGCTCTGCAGTCGTCTATCAGTCGCATATCAGTCGCAGTCGCGTCTACAATGACTCTACATGCACGCCGATGATTGCACGGATCGAGACGTACGTACTATACTCTGTCAGGAGTGACAAGAGCTCGATCCACTACCCGTCACTCGCTCTCTTCCTCGCATATGCTCGGCGAATGCACAGTTGAAAATTGAATGTTCTTTGCCGTCCTCAGCGTCCTTTGAGGTATGTAATCTTATTGTGGGATATTCGAGAGTGAACTCAGTCTCCGTCTCCGTCAGATTCCGTCTCCGTTTGTGTATCTGCGCGTCTTTTGAGGAACACAATCCCAACCTTGCGCAGCCAGGCAGCCGGAGCCCCACGATCTCTTTTGGCCTTTTCGCCACCCCGAAGGTTTTGCTTTGGTGAGCATCTCAGCGGATCACACGAGCCAAGATGGCTTCTCTCAAGCAGGTGCGCGGAAAGAATCTTCTTTCTATGTATCACATTCTCCATACATTTTCTGTACATCACCTTCTCCATGCATATACGAATACGACAAGCAGAGTAAGGGTTCTCTTCATGTTTTTCGCAGCTCTCTGTGTGAATGCGACCGTTTTGTCTTCCCGGTCTCCTTGACCAGATGCCGCTCCTCAGCTCTGCTCGTTGATCGATCAACAATAGTGTCTCTCTGCTTTTTCGTCAATTATGGGCAGAGCAAAAAACAGGTGAGCATCTTTATTTCCTCTGTCTGCCGGTTTCCAAAAAGACTCCCTCAGTGTTCGAGTAAAATTGCCAAGGTGGTTTCAGATTTCGTGAATGGTGGGGCATGGGTTTGTGTACAGACAAATGGGTGTCCGTGAGCGTGATGCGTGCGTTTATCTGTTTATGAGATAAGCATTTACAGACCGCTAGATGGATCATTGTTTCATTTGCCCACATGCAGTTGCTCCTTAGCTCCAACCACGACTGCGCAGTTGCACAAAGACCGATACATATATTAATATATGCATGATCCATTGAATGCAAGCAGATGAGATCCTTCCTTGCCTCCAAGGGCGTGAACGTCCAGGCCCTCCTGGAGAAGCCTGAGATCCTGTCTGCCTACGACGACTGCCTCAAGGGCCTGGGGAGCTTTCACAGATTTGAGAAGAACGTGGGGGGATTGGACTCCATTGTCATCACAAACAGTCCCAAGCCGCAAGCCCTCGGTCAGGAGATACGGAAGCCCTCCAGCATGTGGGAGAGGGAGAGGTAGAGGGAGAGAGCTGAAGAGTGGCAGACAGAGATTGAGACAGACATTGGACAGGTAAGGGGCTGTCTCTCTTCTTCTCCGTAACGGCAGACAGGCAAGAAAGTGAAGTGTGGTGCAAAGGGACGGAGAAGCACCGCGGTGGAGTTCTCTTCTGGATTTTCTTTCCCCCTCGGGGTTCGGTCTTTTTTGCTTCCGTTGTGGACATACGAACAGAAAGGACTTCCTCAGTGACCAAAAGATCTTCGATGCGATGCATGCAGTCGCGATATTCCATGGATTCGGTGCCAATGGAGCTGACTTGGCGCCTCTCTCGGGTTGGTCTCGCTCTGTCTCTCTCTGTGTTTGTGCATGCATTTCCTTGTCGCAAAGGGAAGAGAAAGCATCCCCGCCTGTAGGTGCGCACATTTCTGTTCTCGGTTCCTCGCCGTTTTTTTTTATCCACCGTTTTCTGCTTGTCCATGAATGCGCCATGTCTACCTGTTGCCATCTGCCAGGCCTGCATGGCGACCTCGCGATCCATGAAATGTGAATGTTTGATCGGATTGCGTGTCTTCATTCCTCGGGTGGCATGTTTGTGCCTCTCTGTGGGAACCTGTCTTTGTGACTGCCTGCAGATTACTTCCTTCGAGAGAGCAAAAGAGCAGGCGTTCCGATGGCGGCTGTAGTTCCCGACGCCCCTCTAGACATGGGAGGGGGCTCTCGTGCCTGGTGGATAATCGACCTGATGCGGCTACAGAG
>JAHBMJ010001807.1:0-21470 GCA_018398765.1 Chromera velia
ACCCGAGAGGATCACGACTCTGGATCTCCATGAAGAGAGGCTCTTCTACACAGGAGTTGCCATATTCTGTTTGCTCATTTGCTTGCACGGAGTGAGAGGAAAATGCCGCTTCAGAGACGTTCGCAACATCTTCCGAGGCCACCTGCTCGTCGAACTTGTTGTCCTTCGCAAACTTCAAGTCTGACTCGCCCTCGTGGCAGCTCATTCTTCTTTTTCTCCTCCTCAATCGGCCCTCTTTCCTTACTCAAGTTTTCTCCAAGTTCTGAATCAGAGAGATGAAGACTCTCGGACCTGGAGAAGATTGACGCTGTCTTTTTATCAGCTACCTCCAAGAACTAGCTGGTAACTGGGCAATCCGTCCTGCAGGCCCTCGGAGGGATTCAAAAGTTTCGATTTGAGTTGGTTAACCTTTCTTTTCCTTTCCGTTCCCTCTTGCTCCGTGTCTCTATACGGCGTGGGAGGGCCCGAAAGGACCTTTGGAGCTAGGGCATTGTCAGAATGTCATGCATCATGACAGTGAGATCATGTGAGAGAACGATATGAGAACGACTTGTGACTGCTTCTTTCTGCATGAGGCCGGTTGCTTCTTTGCGCCGCGCGCGATTCACCGCGGCCGGAGGGGCGGCGCCGCCGCGGGCCCTGCATGTCCGAGCCGTTCAGCCAGCCGAAAAGTGTGCCGTGGCCCCCGGCCATGGTATCTGTTAACTTAGGCCCCCAGCCGCACCTATAGAAAAAAAAGTCGAATTCAGAACAGATCTTAGAATATATCACTACGACACACCATATGACCATGATGGATTTATATGGACTAATATGGACTTCAAGTTCACTCAAACAAACAATCAATCAAGCTTACGCTGAGTGATACGGTTTGATACTACAGTAGAATACTGAGTAACGCCAATCAATAGTAACTGTGTCACCTAGTAACACCTTATAAGTTGTTACTTAGTTATAACGCTTTGCACCACTAACATACGAAGACTATATAAGGCTGCTAGCATAAGCTAGAGTATAAGGCTACTCGGCCTGCATGTCTCGCAATGTGCCGCTCATTTGGAGTACTTTTGATAATCTTGTCATGACATATCAACAGTCAGTCAAGTAAAAAGGACCAAACTAGGGACTAAAAAGAATCAGAAGTCGATCGAGTGTTTTTAAAGTAAGTCAACTGTAGACAGATCATTCAGACATATTCAGACGACAGTACTAGACAGCACCATCCCTTTCTTGCCAGCCCCCCTACTAAGTTCAAATTTTGTTTTACAAGTCCTAAATGAATCCCACAAATCTACACGGCAGCGCACACGCAGAGCAAATCCAGGCATCAAGACCCTCAGCCACACTCATTTTGGTTCACCTGTTTGCAGTTGTTTTCAAAACTCTTCTCTCACTATCTAAACCACAAGGAAGAAAGTCATGGGACTCGACGTCAATGTGAGGATCATAAAAAGCCATGTGAGGTTCACAAAGAGCCATAGAGAAGGAGAAAGGGGGGCCCGGAATGAATAAAAAAATGAAGAATGTCCCTACAATTGAGCAATCCAGTCAATTGGGTTCTAATCTGCAACCAAGACTTGCTGGCTTCATTTCTATGCCCACAAATCCTTGGAGAGCTTTCGTTCCGTTTCTTCCCTATGCTATGCGCTAGTCTAGACATAAGAAAATAGAGTTAAAAGAAAGTATTTAATAAAAGAAAAATGAATCTTAAATGATAGAAAATAATAGAAAAGAGACAACGAATTTAACATTTTAACTTAGATAAGGAGATAAGATCAAACGATTGAAAATGAAAATAAAAAGAAGTAAAAAGATAAGAAAAGACAAGAATTAGNGACTCATCCATCTCCAACTTCGCGCCAGCCCTGCCAAAGGCGAAAGCCACAGTGAAGGCGACCTCCACCACTATCACCACCACACACAAACATACAGTGAAGGACGAGCTCAAGCCAACTACGATCTCTACATCTATTGGGTTGAACAAAGAGGCCGACAAAGACACTCCTCAGACTGCCAAGGAGCACTAAAGACGGAGGGACGGGGAGACTTTCTTCGACTGTCACAGGAGGATGAGAGGAGTTGTTGGGGAGAAAGGAAGGAGGAAGGCAGAACACGTTCTTCTTTTCTTGAGTTTTTTTTTTTCTTTTCTTTCCAGGTTTTCCTCGATTGACCGAAATGAAAAAGAGAGCAAAAGAAAGACGTGCGTCAATTATAATCATAACAAGAGCATCAAACGGGGGAGTTGGAAAAAAAAAAAGAAAAACTCATGAGAAAGAAATGTTTAGCTTTCAGTTGACAGAATCAAGAAACGTGAGAAAAAAAAGTGTCAGTAGTACTAATAATCTGTATTAAAAAGAAAAAACGGTCGCCTTTGCGATTGTTCTTTCGTGTGTCCATCATAATCTATGAATCCGCATGAGTCTCTTACACCAAGTCTATAGATTCCTCGTGTATGTCAGAACTGGGGGTGATCTGACACTATATAGAGGTCTGAGTCTGTGCACCAATCGGTATATTCGTTTTTTTTCTTTCCCGGGCCCGGGTTCACTTGTCATTCTTCATAATACTTAGAAACATCGTGTGTCCGTTCCGATCGATAGTCACTTTTGATAAAAAGGAAAATACGGAGGCAACAAAACCCTCGATCAAATTATTTGAAGCAATCAAAAACTTTATTTCACTATTATTTTCTTTTAGTATTTAACTAAACACTAGACTAAACACCTTCCTAAGTTTTATTCTCATGCAGTTAAGAAAAGGACTCACGCATGCTATGCGCTAAGATTTGGTTATGGAACCCAAAACTTAAAAGAGAGACGCATGCTATGCGCTAGTCTAGACATAAGAAAATAGAGTTAAAAGAAAGTATTTAATGAAAGAAAAATGAATCTTAAATGATAAAAAATAATAGAAAAGAGGCAACGAATTTAACATTTTAACTTGGATAATGAGACAAGATCAAACGATTGAAAATGAAAATAAAAAGAAGTAAAAAGATAAGAAAAGACAAGAATTAGATAAAGACGATCTCTAAGTCAGGACCTAGCCTCCGTAGCCTAATGGTCAGGACGAGAGGCTCGGACCGAGAGGTCCCGAGTTCGAGTCCCACCATCGGCAGAATTCCAAAATACATGCATTCGAATAAAGCATGGTCTAAAATCAATAAGACCTGAATAAGACCTGGTCTAAAATCGAAGATAAAAAGAAGTGCGGTCAGAAATCGAGACGTCGAATAGTGCATGGTCTGAATTCGAATACCCATCAGACCAAAAACCAAATAGTGCACGGTCTGAATTCGAAGTACCCGAATACCATTCGGTCGAAACTCACAATACCCGATTTTATCTGGTCAAATTCCGCGCGGTTTGAATTCGAATTTAAGCGCGGCGATTAATCGGCTCTAAACTCGAATAATCGCCCGGTCTGAATGGACTATCGCATCTGCAAAATCGGATCACGCAAGAGAAAATCAAAATCCAGATTTTCCCAAGAGGACCTCCGAGGTCATCGGTCATCTCGGGAGGTCGGACACCATCAGAATTGCCTTTCTGAAGTCAACCTCCAAACTTAAGCAAAAATGCGAAGATCTGCATTCGATATTGACGTGAAATTGAGTGATAAGCGATCAACCTTAGCGCTATAGATTGAATTTTCTGGAACCTAACCTCTGACTCTTCAGACACTTAGACCATCTTGGAGCCTCACTGGAGCCTGACTAGTGTCACTTCCCTTTGTCTATTCTGAGGGCTTCCTGTAGCTCTTAACACTAGGGATTGACAGAACTTCATGTGTAGGATCTGTACTATGCCCTATGTCTCTCTGTGGTTCTCTTGTGCTCTGAGTAATGCACGAGGCCACCAGCAGGAGCGTACTGTGGACTGTGGAGGTTCATAGAATCACTGTCTGGTGAAGAGACTGATCAGATATTTATTTCGGATCATCTGTATCGGTTTAGATAAGTACGTCATGGAGACGTATTCGCTGTGGTCCTCTAATAGGAGAGGGCCAGGAATTCGGGAGTATAGCAGTTGGAGGATTCCTCTGGATAGGCTAGAGGATAGACTCGGGAGGGCCCATAGGATTCCACAGGAGGAATCTCAAGAGAAGTGAGACTCTACTTTTCACTGGCGCCATCACTAAGGGAGTCTCCCATTGTCATTCCAACAACATTCCCCTTGTTGTATTCCCGATTCCCTACTGCAGGTGACTTACCATAGGTCTCAAAAAGGACGCTCCCTATGGGTGCGTCGCGATCAAGGGTATAGAGGCGAAGACCGTGGGCGTCTTCGGCCTCACGGACGATGCGGACATCATCGAGTGGGTATGGCAATATGCAGATGCTGTTGCCATTCTCGGAGACTCGGACGAGTGGTGCGGTGGGCTCACCCTCACCAACAGAAACAAGGTGGGGATCAACATCAAGCACTACGTCGCAAGGACCAAGGTGGAAGTGCTGGAGAAGGTGGTAGAACGGGTGCTCCACCTTAGCTCGGAAGTCTCTGAGCAGCTCCGGATTTTCCACAGGCACGTTGTGGACTGCGTTTCTCTACCTGATGCGGAGTGGATGAAGAGATATCTGCAGCGGACCGACGTCCTGAGAATGGGCAAGGCGAGGATTATGGAAATCAGGGAGCTTCTCTCACGCCGAGAGAAGGAGAGAATCTCTAGTCCCCAGTTGAAGGCTCTGAATAAGCAGATCCTCTGCCTGCAGACTCTGAAAAAACCCTCCTCCCTCTCCCTGTCTCGCCCTGTTGTGTTTTCTTTAGGTGGGGAGCTCCATGAGGGAGCTTCAACAGAGACGAAAGTGAAGACGGAGGAGGAGACAGAAGCGATACCAGACACCTCCCGTCAGATGTCCGTCCCCGTATCCAGTGAGCAGCGTCCGGCCTCTGATGACCAGGACCGCCATAGCAGTAGCAGTAGCAGTTCCAGTGGGGGGGTGCAGATGGTCGGTGTGCGACCTGACACAACCCTGGTGAAGAAGAAAAGGAAGCAGCACAAGGACCTTGTGGCCCAGATATTGGGTCTGGATGCCGAACGGGGTGCTGGTAAGCTCCGAATTCTGGAGATCCCGAAGGAGGAGAATGAAGTGCTGAGTGGCATGCCCAAGAGGGACAATTTCCCTGAGGGGTCCGAAGGGAAGGAGGCGTACACATCAGAGCTGGCATCCTGGGCCAAGAAAAAAGAGGTCTTCGACGCTGGGAAGGCTGACAGGGATACGCTGATAGCGACCCTGCAAGGTCACCTTGACTAGTTGGCGTCTGATGTGTTTGCTCTGAACGAGCAGGCCGACAAGCTCCGTAAGGAGATTGATGTGCTCTCTCCTTCTCCCCAGGCCAAGGGCGTCCCTGGGGGTGCTGCTGAAGGCCGCCTGCCTTCGGTATTCCAGATAACCCCCCTTACGGGTGGGGGGGTGTATCCTGCTGTGTCTCCCCCTGCATCTGCGACGGTGTCTGCAGGTGGAGGGGTGCGTACTGGTGATGTCGGGGCTCCGGGTGCTCCTGACATCTTCTCTTTTCTGGGAGTTAGGGAGTCGAGTGGAACTCAAAGGAGGCCGAGGTGTGACCCTGAGGATCCCCTCATCGCCTACACCCTGGAGGAGATCTTGATATCGGTCCCGAGGACCTTTGTGGAGATGCGAGATAAGGTCGTGGCGATGATCTTTACGCACTTTTTCAAGACGATCCAGTACTCGACCTCTGCTCTCATCCTGGAGTACGAGAGGATTGCCTGCCAGCCCTGTCGGTTTGGTACCTACACAGAGCTGCTGGCGTATCACAAGCGTCTCCTGAACTACCTGGTTGAGGAGAACATCGTCCACGAGCTTGGCGTGAAGTACAGGCTCGGGCTTCTGACGGCACACCTGCCAAACGACCTCATCATGAGATGGCAGGAGAGGTAGAACCCGGTGGACCTCACCAGCGAAGTAGAGATCATTAAGGAGATCCACGTCATCGCTGCCCAGGCGGAGACCTTCAACAAGTCTCTCGGGGATGCCTGGGACCGGGGCCTGGTTAAGGGAGCTCTCGTCGAGGACTTGAAGAGAGAGTGGGAACAGAGGGCGGCAACATTTGGGGTCAGGGACTCGGGGGGTGCCTCACGGAGGGGTATCATTCCAAAGGTTCCTTTCGTGGCGTTTGCAGGGCCTGGAGGAGTCCCGCAGAGGAAGTCTCCTTCCAAGGCAAAGGGAGGGAAACCCTCAGGTAGAAAGACCCCTGACTCTGGCGGGAAGGGCAGGGGCAACTCTGATCACGGGAGGCAGGGCAGTGCTGGAGGGGGTTTCGGCAAGGGGGATGGCGGGAGGAGCTCCAATCGGAGGCACTCTCCTGAGTCCAATTCCTCTGCTCCCTCTAGCAGATACAATGACAAGGGGGTGGAAGGAAAGGACCGTCCTCCCACTCAGGCCGTTGTCAACCCCAGGGGCCCCAACAGGAACCCCGTTCTCGATCAATATGGTGTCCGACACCGGGACGGATCCGGGTCGGATGCGTTCATCGGGACGATGGCGGGACCTGGAGAAACTTCCATCAAACCCGGTCAGTGGGATGGAGAGTTTGGGTCTCTGTGGGATAAAGCGTGTTGGGATCCAGCCAGCAGGAAGAGCCTTCCCCACGGGTACCGCGATGGGCAGTGCCTGAGATGCAACCGTCCGGACGGACATGCAGAGTGGGGGAGCCATGGGGCCTGTCCTTGGATTTGAAAGAAGGACGGCTACCCATCATGTAGAACGATGGGCCATGCTCCCAACAACTGCCCTGACGAGAACACGAAGAAGCGGTGGATGATGAAGCAGATGGACAAGGCCGGGCAGGACAGGAGCGGCTCGGGGGGCCGCCCTAAGGGTCCTCCGGGAGGAGGAGGCCGTGGAGGCGGCTCCGGAGACCGTCGAGGGTCTCCCTATCCTGATCGTAGGGGCGGCTCAGGGGGGAGAGGAGGCGGTGGGGGTCGCGGCCGTGGTGGGCGCACCCTTTCTCCTGGCAGGTTCAACAATGAGAACTTCGAGAAGAAGAACTCAGACTCCGGACAGGCACAGCGGGGGGGTAGTGTCCCTCCTGTGTCCTCGCAGACTGTCGGTCCTGGGGGTCAGGACAACAATGATGATGTCATAGTGACGGGTGGCGTCTCACATAGGCAGGGGGACTCGTTTAACCTGACTATCCACGTGTCCAAGGGTGAGGAGAAGACCACTCACGGGGAGGGGTCTCTCGGAAAGGTCCGCTTTGCAGACCGCCTTGGCCTTCCTTTGTGTTATGAGCCGGGAGCCAAGTACTCGCCCGACTACGACACAACGACCTTCCACGTGTGGCATGATGGGGCTATGGAGCGCCTGTCTGCCTGGGATCCTGTTGGGAACCACACGGGGGTCGATATATGGAGAGAAGGAGTCCGTGGAGCCTGGCAAACGATCTTGTCCGACGAGCCTGAACGGACAGGCTTGGAACGTATGGGGTGGGCTATCTTCCCGGCAGGTTTGGAGACTTGTATAACGGTCATGCAAGCCTTCCAGTTGGAGTTCACTGCGGGAAGAGTCCAGCACATTAGGGATATGATAGAAGAACGGGACCCTCATCTCCCTGAGTCCATCTCTCGCACGCGGGGACCGGAGGACGAGACCACCATGGGTGCGGTGCCCTCTGGTTCGAAGTCTGCTGTCTACACGGTCTTCCAGTACGAGAGTGAACTGATGAACGACCCAAACAGGACCCAGCGACAGGCTGGGTTTCCAGAAAAGTTCAAAATCTACCAGGTTTCGGAAAATACGAGATCCCAAATCCCCGAGCTCGTCGAGTACAGGGTTATCAAGATCCATATTAATTGACTCCTGTACGTTCGGGAACCTCATCTCCTGGAGGAAGGTGAGGAGCCTCATCCGTGCCTTTGGGGGGCCGGGCCCCCAGACGGGGGGCTTCCCAGAAAGATGCGACACCGGCACTATGAGCATCTTGTCACGGAATAAGATTTCATTGAGTGGAAGATGCAGCTGGAGATGCCCCTCCAGTCGCGGGGACTGGAGGATGAGGCAGTGTTCTCTTGTCCTGCGATTCTTGGCATCCGGTTCGGGACTCACGACCCCTCCGGCGCTCCAAAGAACATTGTCGTCCCCTGCCTTCTCCACACGGTTGATCAGCTGAATCTCCCTGACGTGCTGATTCACCATGCCCCTGGTGTAGGCCTCTTCGTCCCTCGTTCTTCGCCGAAGGATGTCCTCCCCGCCTACCGCGTGTGGGCTGAGAAGATAAAGGAGGAGAGGCAGATCTCACATAGGGTGAGGCTGTCTATGGACCTGATGTACCAGGAGAGGGTGCGTCAGGGCATTCCGCAGGTTGATGTTGAGGTGATGGACACCCCCTTCAAGGTGGGGGCTCCGGAGGCCTGCATCATCCACAAGCCCTGGGGAGACAGGCCGGACGGGTACGGCCTCAACCATCTCCCTCGAGCCGTGTATGACCGCAGCCCGCACTATAAGGCCGTCCTAAACGAGTCCTTCGAACACTTCCTTGGGGGCGGTCCCCAAGGAAGTTCATGTGGGTACTGGTTCCAGTCACTGCAGGAGGTGTGGGACCGGCGGAACAAGGTGCAAAGGCTGAGGCAGCAGAGGGATCCTTATGAGAGGATTCCCCGAACCCCTCTCCCCGACGCGGCGAAGAAAAGGTCGGCCAGGAAGGACTTCAGGGCCACTCCCGATGGCATCGAGGTCCCAGTGGCTGCCTACCCGATCACGTATTGGGTCGTGGGCAGATGGACTGCCTCGGAGCTGGCGGACACCAACCACTGTCAGCAAGGTCCTTTTCTCGCGGTGAGAAAGTTTGATGTTGGGGGTGCTGACCACTTCAAACCATAGGACTACGGGTTCGAACAGACGCACTTGGCTGCCTTCTCGGCCGTCATGGTCGACCAGCAGCGCGAGGTGATGGCGCTGCACGCGCGCTACGGACACCAGAACTTCGACGATCTCAAGGAGACTCTCGCGGCTGGGGGCATTGACATCGATGAGGACTGCAGAAGGTGGGTTTCTGAGTGTCCCCTCTGTCAGCTGAAGAATGCGATCACTCCCTGGATTTATAAGAGGAGTGAGAAGCTGTCGGCAGATTGGAGGCCGATCAAGGGAACGGTCTGGATCGTCGATATCTGGTTCTTCAAGGACCTTCTCGCAAAGGCCGAGACAGGGGGTTTCAGGATGATGGTCATCCTCTACAAGCCAGGAGCTGGGTTCTCTCTGGCCTACCCAGCTAAGGAGAAGGATGAGGCTTCCCTCATCGATTGCATGCATTACTTTGCTCGCTGGCTGGGGCGTCTGCACCTGGTATGCATGGACGGAGAGAAGGCGGGAACGGGTACCTCCTTCCAGTCGTGGCTCCAGGGGGATGGATCCCCTGGGCTACACCCCATTGAGTACCGTCAGGGACCTCCGTACGTGGGAAAGCGTCTGCAGGCTCTGGTCGAGCGCTGCATCCGCAGCAATTGGGAAGGAGTGGCCCTCCTCATGTCGGATCCGAACCACCGTTTTTCCCTTGCTGTGATCCACCTCGTGGCGATAGGGGAACGTTGGGGGTATTCCTGCGCGTTTCACAGAACGGCGGGGAGCATCCCTTTTACCCTGACTTTTCAATGAGCGCCTCCTGGATGGAGAGTGGGGGACACCGCGGTGGTGTTCATGCTTTCCCTGGGAACGGAGTTGCGCGGAGTTATTATGCAGTTTTTAGCTCCGCTCACGCACGATGTTGTCGCGGTTCTCCACAGGTATAAGGAGAGAAACGTTCAAAGGGAACGTTTTACCATCCTGCAGGTCCATCTCAAGCATCTGCAGACGGTTCTGGACAACCTACGCCTCTGCGGGGGGCCTCATTTCGATCAAGAAGGAAACATCCTCCTAGCTCCGGTAGGCGGAGCCCAAGAGGATCTACGACTCTGGAAAACTTCTGCAAGGCAGGAGGGGGGTACGGGAGCTCGCTATCGTAGACGGGCAGGTAAGAGCGACCTCGGTCACAGAGGATTCCCTTTAGTCCTTCCGGGCATATCTCCGGTGGGACGGTACGAGGGGTTGCAGCGAGGGACACAGTGGCCGGTGAGGAAATTTTCTTTCTAACTGGTGGATGAGGGCGAAGGTGTTGTAGGCTGGCGGGAGGCCCCTCGCCTCACTCACCTTCGTGAGGGCCATCAGGAGATTTCGAGCACGGAGGCGCAGGCGTCGGCTTCGTCATCGTCTTCCTCTGCCCCCCCCTCTTCCTCTGCCCCTCCCTCTGCACTGCCTCCCTCCCTCCCTCCCCCTGCTCTTGTAGAGCCCTCCGACCCCTCCCCTGCTCAGGCCGAAGCCTCGGTAAGGGAAGTAGGGGCAGCGGATGCCCGAGCACGGTCTCCCTCTCCTGCTGTATCCAACAGGTCTTCCGTCAACTCCGGGGAGTCGCCGCTGCCAGATTTCTTTGTCCCGCTCGGCTCCTCGATGAAGAGGACCATCCTAGACCTGTCAGGCCCTGGGGTGCTGTGCACGCCTGGGATGGTGCGGCAGCATAATCGCGCTCCTTCGCGGGGAAGGTGGGTGAAGGATCCAGGCCCCGTCTTTTGTGACGAGAAGGGGAACCGCCTCCTGGGGGCCGACGGGGAGCCCCTGGGGTACAACTGGAAGGTGGAGCGGCCGGTGTTCATGACGTACCGCCGGGGGGTGTATGACGCTTAGACTCGTCGTTTCGCGCTCATGCTCCACCCTGATTTGGGCGAGATCACTTAGGGAGAGGTTCTGGATACCTTCAAGAACTACTTAGCACCCCGACTGATGACGGGCGTCAAGGGGGACTCGTGGAGAAGCGGGAGTGCAACAAGGATGCAGGACGAAATCCAGGAAGCACGTGGGGTGTTCCTTGGAGACATGGGTTTCGATCTTGAGGAGGAGAGCCTCAAGAAGATCATGTCACAGAACCAGGGCGTCTATCTGCACTCACCTCTACAGCCCCGTCGGATTGAGATCCCAGAGGGGTGGACCACTTCGATGAGTCTCCGAGTCTCCATTGCTCCCGATGCGGCTGGGGGTAAGCGTAGGGGGCGATACCACATGCACACGGCGCTCAACTACTTGGACAGGCCCAAGTAGGAATGGATCGAGGCTGATAGGGAATTGAGGGAGACAGACGGTCTGTCTCGGATTGAGCCCCCGGGAGCCGAGTATGCCTACTGGACCCCTTTGGAGGGGAAGTTCTGGACAGTAGGGCTGTCCATGGCTGTCGGTTTTCCCAAGAGGTACTACGGGTACAAGCGGATCGAGTTCTAGAACTATGTTCTTCCGAGCTCCTACGACCCGGATCCGGTGGTTGTAAGCATCCGGGCGTATACGGAAGGAGGAGATTGGATGATGGAACACTTTCGGGACGTGTTCCGGGGAACAGAAAGCAACGAAGATGAGAAGGCGTGGTGCCTCGTTTATGAGATGTGCTACCAGGTCAGGTGTATGTTCTACCGGTCGAAGCACCACGATGACCGCTCGCGCCCCATCGTGCTCGAGAGAGAAGACCCCACGGTAGAGGTCGTCCCTCCCAAGGACCCCAGAGACAGGGTCAACAAGAACGAGGTCAGCCGCGGGGACTGAGCTTGGGAGGAGCTCTCGGATGCATCTATGGCAAAGACAGGCAGAGACAGAAGGGAAGGGGAAGGGTCCCCTCGCGCTCGTGTTTCGGGTGCTGAGGATAAGGAGACTGACGAAGACACCTTCACTTCTGAGTCTCTGCTGTGTGGCAGATCGAGCGGGTCAGACCCAGATGATAGAGATGACGGGGGGGATCCTCTTGACGGAAATGGAGGTCAAGGGGACCCTTCCCCAGATGACTCTCCACACGACCCACCTCCAGAGGGTTATTCTGGAGGAGACTGGGGCAGGGGAACTAATGATAAAGGAGATAGAGATGGTGGGGAGGACATTCCTCCCGGATCTTCCCATGCTCTACATCATGACATCTCCGTTGGGGAGAGGGCCCACCTCCGTCTATTTGCTCGCAGACGACCGCGAAGATCGTCTGTGAGAAGGATTTTCTCCGGGGATGATGGAGATGACGAAAGAGGGGCAGAGTCTTCTGCCGAGAGGGGTAGAGGTGACGAGTTGGAACCGGAAGATAGGCCGATTGACCCTTTGGCGCACCTGGGGGGCGCAGATAGGTCCCGGTCCAAACAAGGAACTCCCATCCAAGAGAGGAGAGTTTTGGGTCTAGCTGCACTGGAGTTCTCCTCTTACGATCGTCAGCTGATGGAGGCCCACCCCGTGAAGGGGGCGGTTGTCCAGAGGGACAACAGGAGAAAGCTTGTGGCCCTCCACTCAAAGGCGCGTAGGAGCTACGGATGGGTAGACCTCGCACCCGATCTTTCGGTAAGGGACCCCCTCGCTTTCAAGGTCAAGGAAATCAGGGACGGGAGAGTGAAGCGGTCGTCTATCAAGCACGTGTTCGACATTCGGGGAGGGAGAGTCCCCGAAAAGGCTGTGCGCATGATTGATGACCCCGTCCAGCTCCGCGAAGTTGGAGTCTGGAAATTGCTGGAGGAAGAAAAGGTAGGGGGTGCAAAGGGCGCTACAGATGTAGTTTCTGCAGGTCCCTCTGCATCGTCGTCTTCCTCTGCTGTGCTTTCCTCTTCTGTTGTCCCTGCTGTGCTTCCTGTCGAGGGGGAGTCACGTGTTGTCCCCAAGGCTGCGGAGTCTCAGCCTGGTGTTCCTTTGAACGCAGGCGGGGAGGAGCGAGCGGAGGATCATGGGGGTCCTCTTGCTGCCGAGGGGGCATCTGATGAAGGGAATGAGGTTGGGAGAGTTGAGCCACTGGGCCCTATTACGGAGAATGTGGAGATGGATGAGGAGCCTCCATCTATGGTTGCATCTATGGACAGGGATGGATGTGTCTCAGAAGCTAGCTTATCAACGTTTGAGGCAAGCGGCCTGGACTCAGGGAGTGACAGCAGCTCCTTCGATGAAGAGTGGGGTGTCCTGGGGGGTCAGAAACTTCCCAGGGCAGGAGAAGGACCCACCGTGAGGCAGAACCCGCCCAAAGAGGAGGTTGAGGAGATGAACAAGGTGAATGAGGTTTTGCAAGGCCTGCAGTGGGAGCGGTTCAACACCCTCTGTACGATGGAGGTTTTGAGGGAGGAGCAAGCAAAAAGAGTACCCGAGGTGACGGGGAGGAACTGGAATGATGATTTCCGGGAGGAGAGAGGCATTCCGTCGTTCGCTGGGGCGATGGCATGGGAGAGGGAAGAGGGCAGTCCCAAACGGGCTGGGACGCCCAAGAGCCCCACCAGGAGTAGGTGGTGCGGTCTTCCTCACCTGTCTTGCCTTTTCTCCAGGAACCCTCGGTCAGGGTTCCTGTTTATGGGAGCTGCCGTGTACGAGGAGGAGATGAGCCGTTTCAAGAAGGGCTCTACCCAGCTCCCCGCCACAAAGGAGGAGATCGACTCGGGGTCTCACAAGCTCGCTGCCCTGAAGGAATGACTGGTGAACATTGTAGGAAATCGGACGCTTGGAAGGAAGGTTAAGAGGAACGAGGTTCGGGCGGTCATCGGCATGGGCTGGCGATGCACTTAGAAAGAGACGGACGATGGGGGCCGGAAGCCTAAGGCGAGGTTTTTTGCAAAGGGCTTCCTGGATGGCCGACTCGTTAACACCTACGTCGGAACGCCTTCCATCGCGGGCATCAACACCGTCTGCCTTTTCATTGTGTCCACAGAAATGGAGATGGGGGCAGCAGATATGACCGCTGCCTTCTTGATAACAACGCCAAGCGGGTCGGCACGACACTACTCTCTGTGCTGCCTTGAGTCCCTGAGGAGAACCCCTTCAAGGACATCCCTGACGACAGGTACGAGGAGCTGAGGAGGATGGCGGCTGAGTACGAGCCCGGGGGCACGTACTTGGTGGAGATGGGCCTCTACGGACTGCCCTGTGCGGCCCAGCTTTTCGACCATAAGTTGGAGGGGGTGTGCAGCGAGTTGGGGTTCAAGCGCGTCGACACGGCTATCGCAGGCAAGGCTCTCCCTGAGGGAGGGAGAGCCCAAGCCATCGTCATGAATTGGATAGACGATTTGCTGACTGGAGCCCCACCAAAGGAGCACAAGGCCCTTCAGGAGACCCTCAACCAGAGGCTGGGGTTTGGGTCCGTGTGTGTGATTGAGGAGGGATCAGAGAGGAAGTTTTCTGAAGTGGACATCTCCAGAGTCTCCACGGAGGAGATTCACCTCTCCCAGGTCTCGTACCTCGAGAACACAAACACCGCTCCTCTATGGGAGATTTTGAAAGAGAAACGTCCGAGCAAACCCTGGAAGGGTTTGGACGGCAAGAGTGCTGAGCCTTCCACTGAGGAGGAGGTCGACAACCAGTATGAGAAGCCGATCCGTGCTAGAGTCGGGACTCTGCAGTGGGGGGTGAGGATGAATCCGCTCCGTGCGGTATGGGGCCACACGGTAGCGCAGTTGATTTCGAAGCCCTCCAGACGCATCTTCAAGACGGTCGTGCGTATCATCAAGATGCTGAAAGGACACCCTAATAAGCGGGTTTTCACAAGCGTGGGGCTCGTGCCCGTCGTGCATGCATACTTCGACGCAGCGTTCAAGTTCGCGACTTACGCTGCACGGTTAGGTTATGTTGTTAGGATCCTGCACTCGATCGAGCTGCGAGGGGACCTGCGGTCCCTCCTGGAGAACTGGATCACGTGGGCCACCAAAAGGGCGGGAAAGAAGGTCGGGTCTTCCATCGCCGGGGAGGTGCTCGCCTTTGAGTTTCTTCTCAAGAAGCTCTTCGGCATCGTTGCCCTCGTTAAGGCAATGTGGGGCCTCAAGAAGGTCCGTGTGATCGTCTACACGGACTCCGGGCCCCTTCACGACCAGTTCAAGTCTGGCAAGGCCCAGACCGATGCGACCATGCAGAGCGTTTTGGAGTGGTGCATTCAGGAGATGCGTGTCCTTGGGGCAGATCTCCAGTGGATTGCACGATCGAGGAATGTGGCGAACGTGATGACCAAGTATGCACTCTCCGGTGGGGAGATGGCATGAATCCGGCGGCGTGGAACTTCTGGAGAGGAGAGGTGCGGGGCCTTTTCTTTCTCTCTTTTGTGTTATGTTTCTGTTGTCTGCTCTTTCCCTTCTGTCGTCCCTTTGCAGGTAGGCGTGTACAGGGTTTTTGTTTTTCGCTCAGGGTGGGGACGACTGGGGTTTGGGTTCGGGCATAAAAGGAGCTAGATAGGCCAGAGGTACTGTTCATCCCTTTTATCCGTTTCTCTTTCTCGTTAATCTATTCTCCCAGATAGGCGGCTAGATGGGGAGGTGACAAGAAAGAGGGGCAAGAGACAAGGGGTCTCCTGCTGGGTGGGCGTGGGCTCAGCCAGGCAGGAGAGCAAGAAGAGTTAGGCAGGAAAGCAAGAAAGCCAGAGGAGCAGGTCCTCTTCCACTGCACCTTTCCGTACACCTCCATAGCCATGCGTGTTTGGTAGTTGTCCTGTTCTGTCTTGTCCTGTTTGTGTTTGTGTTTATTTGTTTGTTTTCCACACTCTGGTGTAGTTGACGTATATGCCTCTGCATCACGGGCAAAGCACCCAATGCTCGGGCAATACATGAGGCCAAGCAATAGGCGGGCCCAAAATTCATGTAAACCGAGCATTAAGTTTTGTTTGGGGCAGCTCGGGTGGAACAAACGATCATAGATTACGGTCAATTATGTAGGGTGTATGGGCGGGTGGATCCGACGTTCATGAGGAGGCATTACCCTGTCTGTTCACATCCGTTATCCTGCACTCCGTGTTTGGTGCCCGTCTGCATAATAAATCCATGCGCAGGAAACAGACGGGCTGTTTACATGGCAAAGGTGAGTGCCCGAAGCACTCAAACAGTCCGATCCCTGTGCGCTTTCCTTCCTCCGTTTTGAGCAGAATGGGCCTGGCCAGACCAGTTACTAGGCAGCTTGAAAGAATGCTGTCAGCTGGCATGGGGAGCGTGAAGGATTTTTGTTTGCATCCATTCATGACCTGGCTGCCTGTCTGCGATCCGTTGTAGTGATGGAGTTGGCATGCTGCCTGACCGACGCTTTGATCTGTACTTTCGTCTCACTCCTTGCAGGGCTTTGCATCACTCCCGAGTGAATCCACGGGAGAATGTAGATAGAAAGGGGAGAGGGTGCTCATGGGGAGCATCACGTCTGGCAAGTGGCAGCCTAGGCAGGGAGAAAGACCGCTGTGCGCACACTGAAACTTTTCGTCTCTTTGTCTCTTTGTCTCTTCTCTCTATGCACAGCGCTTTAGCAGAATCGCAAGGGTGTCCTGCGTTTATGATGAACTATCCCGGTCGGATGTGTAACTGCCGTGTAAGAGAGACCTGATCCAAGTGCAGGGGGCATCTTGGGTGAGAATGAGAGCTCAGGTGTGGTCTGGGCGTTTCTTTCCTCTGCCGGCCTCTCATCCTGCTTGAAGCCTGTCCTCCACTTTGGGAGGTCAGGTTAGGGGTGAGTGTAAGCCCGGGTGTGTTCGGTTCTATAGGTTTGTATTTATGAAATCCTTTCCCCAGAAGGTCAGGGGAGTGCGTGGTGGCTCTCCTGTGATTTTTAATTATTTTCACAAGGCATGCATGAAGGGGTAGGGGGTGCCTCGGGGGCACCTTCCTTGAAGTGCAGTTCGGTTTTATATATTTGTTCTCTTTCCCGTATTCTTTTTTGTTTGGATTTCCGCACGGCCAGGGGAAGCTTGTCACATCAGAGGGGCGTGCATGGTCGGTGCACGCTGGCCGGGTGTGGGCGTCTTCGGGTTTTCCGTTTTTTAACTCGTTTTCATAGACGGAAAGGAGCTGGGAGGGAAAAGCCTTCCCGACCTGTCTATGGAGGCAGAGCCCTTTCGCAGTCGTGTTTTCCTTGAGCTGCCGGTTTGCGTTAGGGGGCCCAACCCATTGCCGACCCGAACTAGAGTAGGGTGGGCACGGCATGCAGAACATTTTCCCTTCCTTTTGTGGTGGTCGGTGGCCATCTAGATATACCGTGGGTCCAAGTGCGTGAAAGAAGGAAAAAAAAGAATTTCGGGAGAAGGTGGTAAGGATTTTGCTTTTGACAGACCTGCTCGGGGAGAATGGGTCTCTTTGCCAGGGGGCAGGGCATGCTGAGGCTGTCAAAGGCTCTTGGTTTCCAAAGAACTGCATTTTGGTTTGCATGAGGAATACTTATGTTTTGTTTGCCTTTCTTTCTTATATTTCTTTCGAACGTTCAGAGCAGGGTCCGTCCGAAGCAGGAAGCATGGCAGGTAGCGCGGGCTCCTACATGCTAGCTGTCTTCGGTTTCCTGCGTGTGGGGCGGAGCTCCATCTAGAGGCAGATGGGCTGTATGTCCCATGCGTTCGTTAGCATAAGTAGGCATGGGCTGGGGGCCTGTGTTCTTCTGTACTGTTCCTTTTCGCTTTTCTCAGTGTGGATTCGTTTTATCCCGTTTTTCCAGCCCGGTTGGCTGGTATCTATTTCTCTGTATGCCCTGCACACGCGTGAGCCCGGTGTGCTCTCACTTGTTAAAGGATAATAAATGACGTCTGGAGAGGACGGCGCGTGAGAGCATGAGAAAAAAGAATGAGGAAAGAAGAGGTAAACGATACATGAGTAATTCTTTTGTGATTGTACAACAGGAAAAGAAGATAAGGTAAATTGGGGAGCCAGGTGATTAAAGAAAGGTCTTTTATCATGCTTCCCGATTCCCCCTCGTCAGAGGGGGGTGTGTTGTGCTGCGTGCTCCATAGTCTTTCCTCAGGGGCTCGGGAGGGGGTGTATGAAAGAAAACGATGGTCCTGTTCCTGGTCAGATTCGTGGAGGATGAATTCCGGTCCCGGCATTTCCATTCGTCCCTTCGCCCCAAGCCAGAGAAAGGAGCGACGCGCACGCAGCGGCCCGTCCACATGGGGTGGCGGGACGACTGCAACAGAGGTGTGCATGTTGTGAATTCCATGGTATGGCCCGCATGCACTTTAGCGTAAGAAATACACCCGAGGCACTCACCGTGGTGGTGTGTGCTCCGGGGACTCATAAGGGATTTAAATAGGCCAATGGTACGGTTATGCCATCGGAGGCTTGAGAATTAATTCCGGTCTCGAATTAATTTCCAGACAGTCAGACAGACGTGCACGGCGGTTACCGTCCGTCTGAATGAGAGACGCGACCTAGGGATTGACAGAACTTCATGTATAGGATCTGTACTGTGCCTTATGTCTCTCTGTGGTTCTCTTGTACTCTGAGTAATGCACGAGGCCACCAGCAGGAGCGTACTGTGGACTGTGGAGGTTCATAGAATCACTGTCTGGTGAAGAGACTGATCAAATATTTATTTCGGATTATCTGTATCGGTCTAGACGAGTACGTCACGGAGACGTATTCGCTGTGGTCCTCTAATAGGAGAGGGCTAGGAATTTGGGAATATAGCAGTTGGAAGATTCCTCTGGATAGGCTAGAGGATAGACACGGGAGGGCCCATAGGATTCCACAGGAGGAATCTCAAAAGAGGTGAGACTCTACTTTTCACTGTAACTCCCAATTTTAAAAAATTGATACCTAGTCTAGTAAAAGAAGTATATGGAGTTTGAAGCTAAAATTTTGTGTACGGGCTAGACAGGGGCTCACTAGTCTCTAGCCATAGTCATTAGACTCTAATTTATTACTAGGAACAAATTCTATGAACACTTAGAGTTACCTAAAAATTGGGAGTTACCAATTTTTAAATAGGAATTTTTTAGGACCGCCGAAAAAAAAATTGGTAGTACAAAAAAAAAAAAAATTGGGAGTTAACTTGAAACTTTTATTTTGTATGTCATAGTGCACTGCTAATGCAATGCAAAACAGACAGTGGACAGCTCTACACAGGTTGCACGTACCAGTATAAAAAACAAAGCGAAAATCGATCCAATTGACCATGTAAGCCTACCAGAATTCATAATCCCTCCATATGCCGGACGGATCTTGACAAGTGTGAAGAAGTCGGCTTTTGCGAGAACCACCTGGAGGTCAAACAGCGGGGTTTCACAGGAATTTCCCCTTTATTGTCTCTACTTTTCTTTTCTATCCTGCGGTCTGTTCAACATAATATTTTGTATATCGCAGACGAGGGTAAAGCGAAAAAAGAGCTAGGACTTTTTCTTGTTTAGGCAGTGAATGAGAAGAAGCTCTTTCAGATGGAAGAATTGAATTCATTTATGTTTGATTCAGATATATGGTGAAAAACAGGGCTGCCCCCTATTCAGTGGGTCCAAGGGATTCCAAGAAATAATAGAAAGATTAAATTGGCGGCTGCGGATGTCAGACACATTTTCCCTTGCATGGTTGAGTTCATAGAAAAAAGGTGCCCAAACATTTTTGTTGTAGAGAACCCTTCTGCTTGTTCTTTTTACTTACATTCATGGATCTTTTCTACGGTGACAGGTTGAATCATGAATGAGAAACTTGTAGAGCTGAAGACGGTGATAAAGACTTGGTAAGACCTTTTTTGCAAGTCTTGTGGGTAGGCGGTCCCAAAGACTCATTTCTACTCGTACTTCCTGGTGTGGATCCACCGGTTTGGGGGGTTGAATACAGCGAAATGTTACGGCTTTGAATCGTATCATAAGAAGGTTTGCAAACGTTTTATCCTACAGGGGGGACGTAACGCGGACGTTATTCATATGATCGTTTTATTCTGGAAAATCTGGTTTTTGCATGGTTGTGCAAGAGAAAGAAAGCCATGCAAGCATATTTTGCCAATGTGTCACGCCAAGAGGGACTTCGAGCATGAATAACATTATGAAACTATATAAAACTTATGGATTTATGAAGTTCTGTGCAGCTTGAACACTGTTTTATTATAGCGTTCTTTCTTTCCACATATAGTGCAGCTAGGATCTTGAACAAGACTTGCATAAACATGGACTGCCAAGAGCTAGGCTCCAACGGCTATAGTCATTCATTCATTCATTCATTCATATTTTACTTTTTAGGAGAAGTTATAAAATTAGTTGTCCAAAAAAAAAAATTGGGTGTTGATTTTCTTAAAAATTGATAGTTAGTCCTAGAAAACAATTGGTAACTCCCAATTTTTAGGTGACTCTGAGTGTTCATAGAATTTGTTCCTAGTAATGAATTAGAGTCTAATGACTGTGGCTAGAGACTAGTGAGTCCCTGTCTAGCCCGTACACAAAATTTTAGCTTCAAACTCCATGTACTTCTTTTACTAGACTAGTAGGTACCAATTTTTCAAAATTAGGAGTTACTGGCGGTAAAAAATTGGTAGTACTACCAATTCGACGCCCAATTCAACTCCCAATTCATTAGAGTATATTCATTATGACACCATTTCAAAAAACTGCATGACAGAATGAAAAAAATTGTTGACTAATATTCAAAGTTGAGTACTTAACAGATCGATCTAGTTACAGAGAAATATATTAAAGAGATAGACGATTAAAGTTTTGACAATTATTAGTGGAACAACCTAGGGAACGTACAACTTAGTACAACTACTAATACTACTAGTACTAGGAAAGTATGATACACGCTAGGACTTGAATACATGCAATAGTATCTGGTTCTGCTTCAACTCATTTTTCCTTCAAACACTCCAAGTTTGTCAGAGAAGTTTCTTTTCATTGTTCATGAAGATCAATCCTTTCCAAGAGAGGGCCATCGCGGCCAGTCTCCTGGGAAATTGCCTTCCTCAATCGTCATAAAGCAGACTTAGAGAGCTAAAACATCCTATATGGAAAACGTTCCGAGTCCAGAAAAACCTCGCAATCAGTCTCATGAACCAAAGCTTCCCTGAGCTTTCCTTTGCCTCCAGTCAGACAGTTCTACTGTGAGCAGGAACAAGAACCTGAGAACCATGACCAACATCCAATCAAAGCCACGCATGCGAACATGAAAAGAGACGCCAAGAATACCACTTCACGTTGTCAATGAGTTCGTCAATCATCGTATTGCATGCAGCTTCCTTTTGTCACCTGTGCCCTTCTTCTGCGCTGATATCTCTGTGTTCACTTTGTCTCTCTCTCTTCCCTCTTTACACAGCCCCACACTTCTTTTCCCCCTCAAAAGTTGGAATCCCTTGCATTTTTGTGGTCCCTTCAATCAGTCTGCAAAGGGACCTACATGGAAAACAAAGTCACCTCAATCTCTCTCTCAAACACACCCTCCCCCCTGTAGTACTCAAGCACACATGGCGGTGTGGAGCAGACCCTCCCCACGGGCTCTGTCGAGGAGAGAGAGGGCCGACCCGGTCCCCCCCCTCTGCACGCCCAGCCATGCCACGGCCTTGTTCACGAACAGTTCCCACACACTCTTCTGAGAGGCGAACCGGCTCTCCAACACCAAAACCGCCACCACGGTCACGGCCTCGGATTCGGACAGCATCACCCCCCCGAGGGCCGAGCGAACCCTCTGAAGGGCACTCTCGGAGACGCCAAGGAGCCTCAGCAACTGCAGGCTCACACACAGGACAAAAGGGGTGTGTGAGAGCACGTGTGTCTGGGGGG